>JAYKKT010000072.1:1655000-1795000 GCA_036023115.1 Brasenia schreberi
GATACGAGCCCAGTACCATCCCTTTCCAGCCTAAACTTTGTCCTACCATGCCTTAATAACTGACACAAACGTAGTCTACATGTACTGAATTCAGGTCGTGTTCAGGTTGACACAAAGTAAAAGATCGAACACATGACCTGAAACACAAACCCGCTTGGTTCCCTGCATATGCATGCAAGACATGGACCCATTTTAGGACGAGGTGAGACGAAATCTAAAAAATTCTTGGTCCATTACTGTATATAAGAAAATACAAACGCTTCGTAAACATCAAATGGACTGAAAATACTAATATACCTCACCTGAAATACGAGTGTGGATCACCTAAAAAAATTACTGAGTCCGCCACTGCATGTACCTCTAATTGTAGTTATCATAAAACGTAAAATATCGTTTTATTTTCTGTTATCTTAAGAAACTGATCAAACTCCATTAGGAAATAAGTCGTCAAATGGTTGTTCTTAGTTTTTAACGGAACTTTTGTCTTGCAAATGAATCTAAGCGTTCATGGAAGAGAGTCTCAACCCACTCTCTTTGTTTGTGAATGGATTTACCGAAAACCAGACAATGAATAAACTCTACTTATAGTGGCAGTGAGCGGTGTCCGATTCATAACAAGGAGAGGCCGCTATCTCACCTCCTACAACAACAACAACAACAACAAAGACTTCCTTTCGGTCTTTCTCTTCCTCTTTATACATACTGCTTGAATCTTTTACAGTCTCATCCAAATTTCAGCTGATTGAATTTTATTTACCCTAAAAAATTTCAAAGTCCGGCGCTGAGGTGAGGCGGATGGGTGCATTGGGGGAGGCAGAGCTCAGTCGTTCATGGGACTGGTAGCTGTTAATTGATGCATTATCACGGTTAGTTTGTATCTTTTGACGGTCCTTTTCCTTTGATACGACGGGAGGCCTTAGCCAGCTGCATTCTGCGGGTATTGAACACATGACGTCTAACAGTGAGTGCTTTAGCTGAAGTACAGTTCCTTTGTCATTTTCCGGAAAATATGATCTGGCCTTTTCATATTTCCGTTACCGTAACTCAGCCGATACTTAAGATAAATAAGCTATTTTAAAGAATTATCATTCATTCTAAAAGAAGGCAAAATACAGCTGGTATTTTGGTGTCATACACAACTAGAGAAGATGCCCCGGAGACTGCAGACCTCTGACTCTTTTGGTATCAGTTTCCAGTCAAAATGCCGTACTGCTCATCTCTTCAAGAACATAAAGCCATCCATAGTTCTCGATGTAAACTGAGAACTTATCGCGATAAATAAAGGAAACCTTTATAACGCCATCATGGAGGTCTCATGCTATGATGATGATGATGATGGCATGCATGATGCATGGATATCATAAATGGCCTCTTTTCTGCTCGTCCTTTCCTTCTGTTTTATTTACGATAGCCTCTTCTCTTTCCTTATTTACTATTGACACTCGGCGAGGTGAATGCATTTGACCGCATAGGAAAGTGCGCATACAACGCCGAGGTGAAATAGCGAAAGAGGCTCGCGTATAAAACGACGGAAAGACAAAAGAACCAAGGGGTTTTAGTTTCAGACCGGAGGATTAGAGAGAGAAAGAGAGAGAGGGAGGAGACGTAGCCGGAACAGAGGGGTTGTCGTCTACGGAATCTGTAAGAGGAACTTTTCCGATCAGATACTGTCGGAATTTGAGTGATAGAAACTCTACATTTGTTTTGGTTTCTCCTTCCGATTGCTTTTGCTGCTTTTTGTTGGCGTGTGCACGCTGAGACACTCTTTTGTCAATATTCTGAGAGGCAGCAGAGCAGACATACCAGAGCCATAGACTTCTAATCCTCTCTCTGAGACGCCGTCTCCCTCTTATTTTCTCTCTCCCCAAGACCTTCAAAAGGGTTTTGGGAACATCCGCCTATCTCTTTCCTCTCTGACTGATCCAATCTTTTCTTTCTCTTTCTTCTCCGATTGTGTCTCCGTCTTTTTGACGACCTTTCCTTTTCTTGGTAGTTGGTTAAAAGGGTCGAGGGAGGCAAACAGGAGGCTTCGTTTAGTCTGTTCCTTTTTGGGTTCCTCTTCTCTGGTTTAGATTTTGATAGAGAGGAGGAGAAGGGAGTGCATAAAAGGATTTATGTCGGTTGGGGCTGAGATTTCGATCCGTGAAGAGCAATTCTGGCGTGTTTCGTCTTCCATCGTTCTTTTCCTTCTCCTCTCGCTCATGCGTCTTTCCGTAGGCATGCCTCTAATTTCAAATCTGTAAGCTTCATTTCTCTTTTACTTCATTTGATTTCGTTTCCTTTCTACTTTTCTTTGTTGGTAGCTCTCTTTGTTAAGTTATTTGGGTGTGAAACGGAAAATCTGAAGGAGATTGTTTCCTTTTATTGCAGGGGTGGTTTTCGAGTTTCAAGCAGCGGGTGCAAAGAGTTATTATCTCTCCATTCGGTGCCGTTCTTATTCTTCAGAGGTGTTTTGACGTAATAGCTGCTACACGCCATTGATTTGATTTCATCCTTCCTTTCCTTTAGACCTTCCTCTATTTCCATTTTCGTTTTTGAGATTTCTTTCAATCCTTCCTTCGATTTTGTGCTTTTGCGGAGGGAGGGGAATATGCCGGGGCCTCAGAGACATGCCGTGGACCAGCACAAGTTCCTGAGTAAAGGGGTTAAGAAGGGTTTAAAAAACCATTTTCCTGCCGACATGGGGGAGTCGGTGAGGAAGATTCGCGTCCTCTGTAATGACCCGGACGCTACAGATTCCTCTAGTGATGAAGAGAGCGATGTTGGAGTTAGATGCCGCCGGAGAAAATTCATCGACTTTTCTGTCGGGGTTCCTGTTCGGAAAAAGGTGATTCAGGAGATTATTATCCCCCCTCCGTCTTCGTCCTGCGTGGCTTTTGCTAATGACACCGAGAGTTCGGCAGGTAGCAGTTCGAGGAAGAAAATTGCTTCTAAAAGCAACAACAGCGTCACTAGCAATCAAAAACAGAGTTCTGAGAAGAGATCGAGCTACTTCCCTCCGGAAAATGGGAAGTCCGGCAAGTATAAGGGCGTGCGGCAGCGGAGATGGGGCAAATGGGCAGCAGAAATTAGAGATCCGTTGAGGGGTGTGAGAGTCTGGCTGGGCACATACAACACTGCCGAAGAAGCGGCGAGAGCATATGAGAAGGCATCTAGAGAGATGGAAGAAGGAGACTCCTCATCAATTTTAGCCGGGAGTAACAATCGAAAAGCATTAAAAATTGCCCCGGTCGACTCTTCCTCGTCTGTGGCGTTGAAATCTTGCGTCTCTGAGGAGGACAACCGTCATTTTGCTCTGTCTTCTCCTTCCTCTGTTCTCGACCTCTCTGCGACTTCGGAGTCTATGTCGGAACCTTGTCTTTCAAGAAATGTCTTCACTAAGACTGAGAAAACGATTGTTGTTAATGAGGGGCGCCGTAAGCACGGCGAGTCTGTCTCTTCTGAGGTAAACTTGATTGAATTTGATAAGGAACCCATGCTTCCTTTGGCGTTGGATGACCTTACTGGATTTGCGGATCCTTTCTTCGCTGAAGCTTTGGACTTGTGCTTGGATCCCATGGATTTGCAAAGTATAGATGCTCTCGTTGGTGATCTGGACGAAGACGTTAGCATCTTTAAGGAATATGGCAATTTAGATATCGATGCGGAAATTCTTTCCTGGATGAATGTTTGATACAAGATGACGCTACCATGGTGGAGTTTTGCTAGTATTTATTCGTCTTATTTCATATATAATTTTGTAGTTACGTTAAGGTGAGAGTGAAATGCGAGGGAAGAAGAGGGTAGTAGTGAGGGAGTATGGGTCTGAGTTTTCTTCTTTGTTGGTGTTATTTGGTGAATGTCTAGGATTCTCCTTGGGAGGCTGGTAAAGTCTGGTCTTTCAATGGGACGACCATGGTTTTGTAATCTTTATAAGAGTTTTGGGGCGGGAGAGAGATGGATGCAGAGTTGGTGAGGTGAAAAGCTTGGGTTTTGCTGGGCTTGTGAGCCGTCCAAGTTTTGTAAAGATGCTCTCGAATGATGAATTTTCATTAAATATATGAGCTTCATTTGATGTGATATATGTGAGTTTTCTATACAAGAATGAGCCCAACGGCGATTGTTAATCCATGCAGGAAACGTCTCTTGGTTTCGTTTTCTTTGCAGAAGAAGGCTTGGTTCTTGTTTCGGTGTGATGGTCTCCTTTTACGATATTAATGTCAATAGACCTTAATCCTCTCCTTCCCTTTTTGCCGCATTTGGGTTCCCTTGTGCAAAACTCATGATGAACAACAGTGAATTTTTCTTGCATTTCTTTTTTTCATATTCTTTTCTCTTTGGATAATGTTCTAAGGGTTGGATGGTTCTTATTCTCATCTCGAATGGGACGAGCATCTGCGTTTTCTCTTCGTGGTGTTTTAATGATAATATGTTATCTTGTAGCTTTATCCTTTTCTGTTGGTAGTGATGGAAGGCCATGAAAGCAGCTTTAAAAGCTGGGATTTTAACGTTAGATTAAATATATTAAAGATATATACAGTTGAGAATGCCGAGAAGAAGTCCTTTATCTTTCTTGGTTTGCTTTACCGAGTAAACCACCGCACTGGCCCGGCATAGTTTGCAGAAACACAGCTCAGATTCTCCTTTTATCTCTAAATACAAAATGGCCGCCTTCATTTGTGTGTGAAAGGGCAAAACGAAAGACTCGATTACACCAAATCTTTTGGTTGTAGCGAGCATTGATGAATCTTTGCAGGAAATCTTGTTCTCACGTTGGGTCAAGAGCTGACTTGCATTATAAACTCGCTTGTAAAATGGGATTTTAAGAGTTTAATTCAAAAATAGAAAAGATTCAAAGAAAAAAAAAAGAGCTCCTCCTTTGGTCTCATCCGGAGTGTCTTATTGCGTTCTGCATTTGCTTGTTTTTGAATGGAATGGGTTGAAAAATATGGCTTGGGTCATGACTGAGATCCCTAAAATAGGCCCAAATTCCAACTCAAAAGCTTGAATATAAAGTAGTTGAGAGGTTTGTGTCACGCATCTCTTCAATATGTCCGTATCCCTCTCTTTTTTTCGGCATCAACAAATACTTTCATAAGAAAGAAAGAAAAAAAGAGAGGCCAGATGTACTTAAGGCAATTTAACAGTTCAGGAAGTTTCGAGCTGTGGATAATTGGATGGTGGTCATTTAAAAAAAGATTAGAATGATGAAAGAAAATAGTTAAGTACAAGAGTTTTTTTGTTAAAAATATTGAAAATAAAAATTAAAAAAATTATTTAACTTTTATCGAGTTAAGTTGTAGCATGACACACGATCAAGCAGACTTAATTGTTGTTGTTATCAAAGTATTCCACAAGATTGATCATAATCTTAAAAAAAAATTCCCACTCAAAGCATTAGCTCACTGGTAAGGGGCTCGACTCACAAGATGAAGGTCACAAATTCCACTCATCGGGGTGTACATGCCTGGCTAAGGAGAAACAAAAGGCTTCTAAGCGGTTCAGTGTGGGGGTAGGCTTGGTTTAATGATTTCCTGTGGTAGCAGAGGCAAGCTGATTTGAATAGTCTTTCTTTAGGGGCCCAGTGTATATAATGTATAGTTTAATACAATAGTTGGTAAACCCGAGGGCCACATTGACCGGGCCATGTCGGTTAATGCAGAGACCGGTTCATATATTCGGGGCTAAGTAGATGACACAACATGGCCTTTGTTTCAACGTTGCAACAATGCTTTCACCTTGATGCATTTAAGGAGGAAAAGAGGGAGATAAAAACTGGTAATTAAATTATTTCAATTACTTTCAAGAATTTTAAATGAGGCATCAATGGTTTAAACAGGTTGTTTGTACATGATTAGTTTTAATGGTAGTGTTTCGGGTCGAGAATCTGACCAAGAAAATTCAGGTCGCTGTTGGGGGTTTAGGCACCCAGGGTCAGGTATGTGTCCATGTGAATCAACCCAAAACTCGCTGGGATTTATATATAAATAAATATGTGCATACCCGCCTATTATACATTATATACTTTGAGGTTATAGTTAGGTCAGGTTGGGTTTGGGTTTTGAGAAATGACAACCAAAGCTCATCGGGTAGGGTCAGCTTCGACCTGCCTTTGGTCCAAACCCAAAATTGCCCTACTTGTCGACCTGATTTGCCACCTCTAATAAGAAAAATGTAGCAAAAGCTACCGCCTGTAAGATGTTAATTTGATACGACTGACTCGCAAAAGTTCATCTCGTCTCATGAACCACAAACCACCCAGCGGAGCATTTGGTTTAATTTGATAGAACAATTACAAACTCTTCAACTTATGAACTAAGTTTGCCGATTCTTCAGCTGATGAGCTTCTTTTTTTGTTACAATGAAAAGCCGAAGCCTATCACATATTGATGATTTAGATTTGTTTGAATTTTCTAGCACATGCTAATGACATCTCTCTATATATAGTCCTCACACTCATTCATGTTTAAACCTACTATTGACATGATTAACAGTAGAGATTTGAATTTTAAAAAACATTATTTGAAAAGTATAACAATATTTTTAAATTTTAAATCTCTAATATTAATCACATCAATGTAACGATAGAGATCTTTGAGTGGTTTTGAACATTAATAAGTGTATGTATATACCAATTTCTATATAGAGAGAGAGGAGTCTTAACCACATAATGCATGCATAATCTTGCACAAACATCTTCATCGTTCAATCTTTGAGATTTATAATTGAAATTTGAATCAAATATGCACATAAGTGCATAATACTCTAAGATGCATTATACACCTAAAACACCCTCTCTCTTTATCTCTCTCTCTCTCTCTCTCTCTCTCTCTCTCTCTCTATATATATATATATATATATATATATATATGTGTGTGTGTGTGTGTGTGTGTGTGTATGGGGCATCAACACGAAAGAAAACAGCCAAATTGCAAAGGAATAATTAGTATCAAAGCCAAATTTGAAACATAGTTTAGTGAAAGCTGTTGACTTTGTACATCTTTCTCGTGTACATATGCAACTAAAAAGTCACTGAGCTACAGTGTGTTCATGTGTATGCGCATGAATGGGCGAGCGGTGCAGTTCTTTCTTATTAACCTTTCACAGGTAAAGTACACGGTCCAATTCACCGCTATGAACTCTTATGCTATTCATCTGGTTGTTTCTTTTGTTTATTAAAAGAAATAGTCTCTTTTTCACACACACAATATAAATATATATACACACACACATACATGTGTGTGTCCATCCGCGCATGTTGGGCCTAAATGCATGTTAGAACCCCAAATTATCCCTTCTTCATTAGCAGCATGGCTAAAAAATATTGTATTCAAACACCAAACTTTCTATGTCATGACCTGTCTCCTAACTTGCAGTCTAATCTTTATATATGTAAATAGTCTTCAAACACCAAACTTGTTCTACTTTGCCTAATATTTCATTGTTCGTGAGCAGCACAGTCTCTTCTCAAGGACTTGAAAATCATGATTCTATGGTAGATCCATCATCATTTTACAGCTATCATTTTTGTACACGTGCACATACAAATAGATAGATATAAGGTGAGTCTATTATGTTTTGCTCAATGATTGAACCCAAAAATAAAGGAACACATGGGAATCAAGTACACTGGGAATACTGAACTTTTTCTATATATATCTATAATATATACACATATACATATACATATATATGTATGCCTCTTTGTTGTTTATGTGTAGTATGTGTGTATGTGTAAAATATGTAACTAAGTATGCATGGTGGATCCATCACAATCCGATTAATTTTTCTGCAAACATCATTATGATCTGTAAATAGTGAATTCATTATGCAATTTCAGCCATCATTTTCTCATGGAATAAATTGTTGACCTTCAGTCTGCATAGATGTAAGCTTGTTGATCCTGTTGTTATCCCTGTACTACTTAATTGCGGCCTAACAGTAGGATTTGACTGCTAAACTGCATTTGATTGTGACCTCAGTACTTCTAATCATCTGTTGATTTCATCAGCCCATGCTTATACAGTCCTAGCCCGTAGCACTCATCTCTCCCCCCCCCCCCCTCTTCTGTGTGCGTGTGTGTGTGTGGAGAGAGAAACTGTTGTCATTCGGAACCATGATAGTTTATGGTGGTAAATATTCTTAATTGTGCCAACCTAACCACCACAAATCAGATCCAATTTTACATGTGCCATTGTATTATTTATTAGCAGTTTGGAACTTTTCTCACAATTCATGTAAGAAAAATGCTTCAAAAACCATCAAAATTGTTATCTTGTTCACTAACCCTAGCAAAATGGATGAGCAATAAAAAAAAAATTAAGACAAATGATAATCTTTCTATTGCTCTCTCATCCTCAAATCCCCTAAATTATAGTTAGCTATAATGAGTAATAAGAAGGGAAACAGAAAAGGAGAGATATGGGATCCTCCTCTGCCTCTCTCTCTCTCTCTCTCTCTCTGAGACAAAGTTACCAATTTTCTCTTATCTTTGTTTTTCATTTTCCCCCTTTATTGTGTATAATAGTGACATTTCTTGTTATCTAAGCCAATTGATTAAATATTGACGTATAAACCAAGTTATGGTTTGTGTACATGTGTCTCATCTGTCTCCAAGAATTAGCACACATATATGCACATATATTTAGATTTTATTTTAATATTACATTACCTCTCATCTGTCTCCAAGAATTAGCACATAAACTACGCTAATTAACACAACCCAACGGCCATTTTTTGCCTAGACTTGGGGTGGACCATCTAAGGATGAACGCCCACTATAGATAATGAAGAAGAAGTTAGCCTACAACCAAGTAGATCTAGGAGCAAAACAAGTTATGACCGTCGAAGTATAAATACGTAAGATCTTAGAGCATGGGTGATCCATCCTGCGCTTATTCAACTCTCACAGTGAATCTCTATTTTGACATTGTTTAAAAATGATACCAACTTTTGCAACTACGCCCTGTGATTCTTGAGAACCCTTTTGAGATTCGAATTACCTGAAGTTTGTGCTTCGAATTCACACGGAGAGTCTCTAAGATTTGCATTCCAAATCACAGGCCATCACCCCTCTCATCAAGCCAAACGTGCTCTGAGGACACACACATGTGTGTGTGTGTGCGTAGAGCATGCATTTGTCGCACCCACAATGGTAGTTCAACTGGCAGAGTGTGGATGCATGTGTGTTAGGCTTCGGCCTCCCTCTGTAACCACAAAAAATAAAAACATGCATTTGTTCGTGTTAGAAGCATTGGATGCTTAAACCTGATTCACAGTATGAATAAGATATTCACATTTTTACTCATTGAAGACAGTCGGTGCCTAAAACAAGGCTGAGAATATTAAGTTAAAGCAGCATCTACCACTCGCCTTTGCAGCTTTGTTGCGGTAAAAATAAATAAATAAATAAAGGATGACAGGGAAGTTATAGGATCAGAGCCTTTTCCTGTTTTAATTTATTGTCTGGGAGATGATGCCTTTCATTGTGTTGTGCAGACTCTCATGGAGAAAGGTGCATCAACTCCCAAGTCGAATTCCATATTTCCATTCTACCAAGGGTTAGAGTGGAAGCTCTTCAAAACCGACACCTACAGATTTATGGGATTCTACATCCTCAAATACTGTATTTGTACAAAGTACACAATAGCCTACATCATTCATGACACAAACTTGTCACAATAGTCATAAAAATCCGCCACTGTGTTGTCCGTGAAGCAGATAAATTTAATTTGAAGCAAGAATCCAGACGAGCATATACTGAGTTGTTTTGGAACAGTTGGAACCAGAAATTGCTGCCTTGGTGGATGGGAGAACTGAAGAATTATAATAACAGCCTAACCAGCTGAGCTTTGGGCCTGAAGGTAGGCATATCGAACATGGATTAATGTGGCAAAAGGCTCCTTATACCATGAATATTCAGGGAAGACTATAACTTGTGCATGAGTGTGTGGTTTCGTGCAAGATTTTGCAATGATACATGCAGAAGAAACCCGCAGATTCTCTTTAACCAACCGTATACATACCCTTTCTTTCAGCCTTTATTATTATTTGTCATAGTGATCTTTTCCCTCTCCATTTGGATTATTTGTTTACTGCTTATTGCCAACAGAGAGGAACAAAATGGTGCTACGACCTTATTCAACAGTAAGATATATCATTTATCAGATACAGATTAGTGATTGCACTCAGAGCAGTAGCTCACCTGGAAGGACTCTCCACTCACGAGACGAAGGCCATGAGTTCGATTCCCAGGGTGTGCATATGTGGCTTCAGCCTCCCTTTGTAACCAAATAATATAAACGAGTGATTTTCATATGAATCATGCATGAAGATGACCTCCTGAAGTGGGGAACCAATGCCTCTATCCCACTTACATGATTGAATTGAACAAGATCGGCAGGAGGAGGATAAAAAAATGCATATTGAGAACGTCTAAACATCCACAAAACTTTACAACCTTGCCTGAACGACGACTAATCATTAAATAAGTTCAGAAGAAAAGGGAACCAAGAATCAGAATTTTTCTGCTTGAGATGAAGGCTTCTATGCAAGAATCTCCAACTAAAGCTCATTAATCAAACATAAAACGGCAACTTGAATTAGACTACAACATTAGAGAGAAAGAGAGATCTCAGCAGAGAGTGCTGCAAAGATAGCAGTGCAGAGGTTTCATTCACAGCGTATCCTCTCACTGAATCCTTATGAAGGGAAAAGTATATACTGGAGTTGAGTTCAGGCTGACCCGAAACAAGGTGACAAAAATCTGGTTGAACCTGAGTTGACCTTTAGCTGACATATATGTGTGTGTTATTCATAGATACTCTCTCTCTCTCTCTCTCTCTCTCTCTCTCTCTCTCTCTATATATATATATATATATATATATATATATATATATACATATATATACAGAGAGAGAGTTTAATTGTGTTATTCATAGATAGTGTTTAGGAGTTATATATATTTGCTATTTATTGTTTGATTGATTCATACTTAGGCAATGTGTCAAATTGGCACTCATTTAAAATTTCTAGAAGTAATTGTTAGTTTTTATATATTTTTTATTTGTACTTTTTAATGTACCGCAAAGTCTGCTTATATGATGCTTAGCTTCATAGTATAATACTGCAAACACTATGAAAGGTCTTGCTTGCATCCCTCACTATGGAAACCTTATGATCAATTTCAGTTTGCTTCTTTGACAATGTAATTTGGCTTTATTTGATGCTTGGAACGCATATTTCAACTTATGGTAATTGCTTTAAAAGGCTTCTCCTGCTTTGTGGTTACTTTGAAATATGATGGGTTACATGTGCTATGTTAGGCATAGTTCAAAGCTGTTTAGTTAGGAAATTTTCTAAATAAAGTGAAAAATTGGAAGGTTTGATTTGAAATAAAACGGTTTCAAAAGATAATAGTACAGTTTGGTCCTTAAAACAATAAATTCTTTCTCTACATAGCCATAATGAGCTAAACGGCTCATGTTCAGCTCATTTAGCTTGTATTCTTCATGAACTTGATCTTGTCTCCCCTTGTTATCAATATGAATCCATGTCGACATCTCATGTTTAGTCCCTTCAACTTGTCTACCAGATCTCACGAGAAGTAGTTGATTTAATGACTCTCAAAGAGATCCACAGTTCTAAACTATGTACCATGAAGCCAACCATAGCATTTTAATGTATCTGTACCAACGGACTTTAGATTTTCTTTCATATTAGAGCGAAACATCAGAATGATACGAGATAAATCAGTTTTGTGCATTTATCTACGTAAATTTAAACAGTAAGGACATACATGGCAATTGGCGACAAGTTACAGTGAAGGGAAGCTATGTCATATGTGGAAGATTTTTCAGATATCATGATTTTAGCATTATATACGAACCAGGTGATCCATGTAAGGTTAGGAGGGGAGGCCCTAGATAGTGACATTGCCACCACTTTTATGCACATCTACCATGAATTGCAAAAACAGGCATCATTGGCCCTGGTAAAGGCGATCTGCATGCTGAAGGATAACACTTTGACTTGGTGAAAGCTGCTGCTAAGAGTTAATAGATGCCTATCTGAATCATCATATCCATGTCCAGTAAGAAATTCTCAAACCTCTTATGTCTCCCTGGGAATATGTCATCTAAATGCTTTTGTGATGATGGTGTCAAAATCAAAGAGCTTATAAAAGATCAGCAAATTGCTAGCTGTAGTTTTGACTTGTAGACTTTCCAGGCAAAGCAAACAACAATGGAACACAGGCTTTTAAAGAGAAACAACTAACAACACGTTATTTTTCCCTTGAATCTGTCACTGGTAAGACAACTAGAAGCTCAAAAAGAAGTGATCCTTTCTATCTGATTATGTGTTTAACTGGTATAACCAAACTACAATATATTTCAACACAATAACCTGAAACTGCTCCCGCAGCAAAATTCTATCGACTAATTCTTATGAAAGGTAAACGGGTAGGAATCCAAGCCTATTAAGTTAACACTTTGGGAGCGCTGCATCACAGATGGACAATGAAAATTATATTCAACACATGGATTTACACCAAGAAAGTCGAGCATTGAGGAAGGCACTTGAAAACATGGATTAATGCTGCAAAAGGCTCCTTATATCATGAATAGTGAGGGAAGATAACTATTCTACAATCTTATTTAACAGTAAGATCTATAATGTATAGAAACCAATGATTCATAAAAAGGATACATGAATGACTTTAACGGTTTTTCACCGATGCCTTCACCTGCTAGAATCAGAGCATCCATTTCCATTCTCCCTTGTTCACCATGATTACTTTTTGGAGGTGCTCCCTAGGTGCATTTCACAGGAGGAACTACAAGAGGAACTTTTAACCAGCAACTAGTTAATCATGTCACAAGATAGGGTGGATTCGTCACCCCTTCAGACTCAAAATTCAAGTTCAGCTAAACAATTCAGAAACTGATCTGAGCAGTAGAAGTTGTTTCTCATGGTAATGGCATACCATATTGAATCATTGGCATTTTATCGCAATAATAAGGTGGTAGCAGTACATTCCATTGGTGCAGACAGAGCAGCTAGAGAACAACAAAGGGTTCAAGGTCTTCAGTTATGTATCACTAAAACAAAAACCAACATGAAATCCAGTTTCTTAGCACCTATATGATTCCAAAAGATTGGCTGAGATTCTTTTCTGTAACTAGCCGGTCATTATTCTAGATGTTAGCATGCCTTCAGATGCCACCCAACACAGCCCACCTTAAATTCTTTCCCTACATAGCCATAATGAGCAAAACCCATACACCTGAATTAGAGTTTAATCAAATTTTACTCTGCAGGTGACATGTTTTGTGGATAAAAAGCTCTCATATTCAGTTCATTTATCTTGTAAGCTTCATGAGCTCGAGCTTCATAGCCAAGCTGCTCATATCCCCCTGGCATCAATAGGAATCTACATTGAACATCTCATGTTTTGTCCCTTCAACTTGTTTAGCATCTCTCATGAAAAGTGTTTGATTTAATGTCTCTCAAAGAGAACCATAGTTCCAAGCAACTGTGTACCATTAAGCTAACCATCGCCACTTAAAGGCATCTCTACCAATAGATTTTAGATTTTCTTTCGTGTTATGTCACCATGACACACCAGGAAACAAGATAAATCAGTTTTCTGCTTTTCTTTTCATATACATTTGCACATGAAAGGACATAACCTGGCAAAAAATCAAAGAGTCCAAGTGAAGGATTTCATGTGTCAACTTCATTAATCAACTCTTTTGTTGCACAAATTCACAAACCGATAGGGACTCACAAACAATCACCATCTTTCTTGTAGTCCCTCTTCCACTGCGTATGATCAATTTACCTTTCACAATCTCATAAGATCTCATAACCCTATAACTCCTTTGCTCATCTTCCTTGTAGTCCCTCTTCCAAAATAACAGCAAGAGATAAACACAAAAGGAAACTTTCCAACAACATGAAGTCTTCAGCCCATGCCCTCCGCAACCAATGCACATATCCAGCTTTCATGTCCATTTCATTTTCCACCATGAGCTTTTTGGTTCAGGTAATTTTCGTGTCATTATAAATTCAAGCTGCATCAACATCTTTCTTTTGTCATAAAAAGAAACTGCTATTTCTTCTGTCACAAAGAACTGGGCCAGAGCACTGAAGAAACCGAAGAGTATAATAGCCAGCTAGGGGAACCACAGAAATATCAAGAACAAGCGTGTAATGCCAAATGACAGATAATGTGATACTTTCAGGCTACATCCAACTTATTTTATTTTTGTGGTGAAGGGAATCTACGTTAAAAATGTGTGGACGATTTTCAGAAATCATGATTTTATAATTATATACTTTCATTCAACAGATGAATGGCATATACGTTCTTGAGAATCTGACTTCACTTCTTGCTCTCAAAGGAAAAAGCTTCTTCCAGTCATTGCGAATGGTGCACAAGGCACCTTGGCTCCATAAGCCAAAGCAGCAGACTCTCTAAGAGACGGGTGTGTCCTACAGTTTTCATGATGTTGGATGAGCAACAAAAGTGTCCCAACTTGCATGCTGAAGCACTTGGTGAAGCTGCTAAGAGTTCATAGATGCCCATCTGAATCATCAAATCCATGTCTCATAAGATACTTTCAAACTTGTTATATCCCTGTGGGAGTATCTCATTTAAAATATTCTTTTATGATGGAGTCAAAATCAAACCAGTAACAAAAGAACAGCAAATCAACATTTTTTCAGCAGTTTTGCCTTTAGACTTTCATAAGATTTCATTAACACAAGCAAAATGGAACACACGGGCTTTAGAAGGAAAAAAATAATAACACGCTATTTTTTCCCTTGAATCTGCTAGTGGAAAGACAACTAGAAGTTGGAAAAGAAGTAATTCTTTCTATCTGATTATGCGTTTAACTGGTATAGCCAAAGTACAATATATTTCAACACAATAAGCTGAAACTGCTCCAGTAGCAAACTTCTATCGACTAATTCTTATGAAAGCGAGAATATTAAGTTGAACACTTTGAGAAGGCTGCAGCGCAGTGAAAATTATATTCAACACAACATGGATCTAAAACAGGCAAGTCTATCATTGAGGTAGGCACTTGAAAACATGGATTAATGTGGTAAAGGGCTCCTTATATCATGAACAGCGAGGGAAGACAACCATAACTTCTGCATAAGAGTGGTTCATTACAAGATTTTTACATTGACGTGTAGATGTAAAGAAACCTGCAAATTTTCTCTTTAGCCAAACTTGTATCCCTCATTTCAACATTTATAATTTGACATAGTCATGTTTTTCTTTCTCAATTGCAATGAACTTTGTTCTTGATCATCGAAAGAATACCTAAACGTTGGATTGCTTGTTTCTTATATCTTATAGGCAACACAGAATAGCTAAAAGTCGCCACAATGTTATTAAACATTAAGATCCATTATTTTCAGATGCAAACTAATGATCTTCATACAAAACATATATGAATATGACCTGAAATGGCACACCAATGCCTTCACCGGCTAGAATCTTTTCTTAACTGAATATATTAGCATCTAGGAGCATCCATTTCTATTCTCCCTTGTTCATAAATAATTACTTTTTACAGGTGTTCCCTACTTGCATTTCACAGGAGGAACTACAAGAGGAATTTTTAACCAGAAACTAGTTAATCATGTCATGCGATGGGTTGGATATACCACCCTACACACTGAAAATTTATGTTTCACCTTAACATCTCATCAATCGATCCAAGTACAAATTTTTGTCATGCTAGTGGCATACCATATCGATCACTGGCATTTCACCAAATTATAAGGAGGATGCTACAAAATTCCACTGGTGCAAACAGAGGCTAATGCCAAACCATCATCCTCCACGACTTCACAGCTAGAGAACAACAAAGAGTTCAGGGTGTCTTAAGCTACGTAGTGTCAAAACAAAACCAACATGAGCTCCGTTCTTGGCACATATTTGATTCAAGAAGGCTGGTCGAGATTTTTTGCTCAACTGGCTGGCGATTATTCGAGATGGGAGCACGCCTTCAGATGCCACTGAACACAGCCTACAACTAACTAGTACCCACTCCAGCTATCAAAATCGCCTCATACACCGAAACTGTGTTTACCTACCCCATTTGCATGATTGAATTGAACAAAAAAGAATTTTGATTCTCACATAAAGACATCTCGGCAGAAGGACAGAAATTGCATCATTAAACTCCTAAATTTTCCACAATAATTCTTGCCTGATAAAGGCCTTGTATTAAATAAATATAGAAGAAAAGGGGACCAAAAATAAGAAATTTCTGCTTGAGACGAAGGCTTCTATGCAAGAATCTCCAACTAAAGCTTACTAATCAAACAAAAGACAGCAATTTGAAGTAGACGACAACATAAAGAGAAAGGGAGACCACAGCAGAAATGTGCTGCCAAAATAACAGTGCAGAGGCTTCACTGACAGCGTATCCTCTGAGACTGGCTATGGCTCCCAAAAGGATCGCGCTCGGCGTCGTATACTGCAAGAGGAGGACGAATCTATACATCTTATCACCGGCCACCAACAGATTCAGTTTGTCAGCCAATACCACTACTCCTAGCCCCAACAATGGCAATACCAAAAGCCTTGCAAAACTGATCCCGATTGTAGTTTTAATTCCGAGCTTCGATTCGTTCGGTCCTTCTGCAAGCATCCCCCCGAGAATCAGCAACACCGACGGCACCAATGCCCCAGCGAGAATATCTAAACTATCTGTAAAGAAGGATAGAGGGGCATCTTCCCCAAACATGAATTCCTTTAATTGGGGAACCATTCCCACTACGATTGCCAACAAAGAAGCGATTGTTGGCGGTTGTAGAATATGCTGAATCGGGGTCTGCTTTGCGACGATTCGAATTTTTCTCACCATTCTGGGTTCTGCCAGACAGCGGATAGATTTGGGGCTATTTTCGCCGTTCGCCGACATCGGACCGTCCAATTTACCGGAGTCTAGTTCGGGGAATCCCAGTTGGGAGAGTCCCGATTGGAGGTTATTGAACACCTTAGCGATGAACGGCGTCTTCGAATGCCTCGTCTCCTTATCTTCAATTCCCGGCCACTCGGCCTCGACCAGCAGCGGCCGGCTGATATTTCCTCCATCTCCGACGACTACCGGCGGCCCCTCAACGTCAATCTTGATGCCATGATCGTCTTCGTCAGCGTCCCCAGCAGCATCCTCGTCGACGAATTCGTAGAATTCGAGGGGTGGCTCCATCATATGGTAGACGAGGGTGTAGACGAGGATGACGGCGACCCATTGTGCGAAGGAAACGTAGGCGACGCCCGTCCGGTGACAATCGGGACCGAAAGGGTGGTCGGAAGAGTGGCAAACGGAGCTAACGATAGCGAGGGGGAGGTTTCCCGTGTTGCCGAACCCGGTCATTATGATGGTGAAGCGGAAGAATTGCGGCGGCGGCCGGCAAATAACGGCGACGACGACGCCGAGAAGGCAGCCGAAGAGGGTCGAGATAAGAACGTTCACGGGAACGAACCACCAAAGCATGAAGTTCGAGAGAGTCATGGAAGTGCCAAGGTGGGTGAAGATGAGACAAGGAAGAAAGAGGGCGAAAACGAGCTTGCTCAGAAGACGGAGGGTCGCTCGAGGGAGGATGGCGACCCGAGGGTGGGCAAGGACGAGACCCATCAAAGTGAGGCAGAGAATCTTCAACAGAGGGATCATACCGCTCAGAACGTTGCTTCTGCTGCTCTCCATCGCCGTTCCGCCAGTACCACCATCCATTTTCTCGATCTTATTGTCGCCGCAATCGAACTTTGAAGATGGTGAAGACGAAAAAGGAAGATGGTGCAACGATTAAAGGATAAAAAATATCTATTGGAGATGACAGCCCACGCGAAAGAACAACATGGAGCGAGGATTAAAGGGTTAGATCCTTTTTCTTGCTTTATTGGTGACAATGATGAATGCGAAAGACCAATATGGTGCAAGGATTATATCTTCTTCTTCCTCGTGATGACGCGAGCCTATCTGTTGTCTTCGCTCTTGACAGAGGACATGTGCCGCAGAACATAGCGTGTTCGATTTGATTTGTTGTGACTAGAAATTAGGGGACCGCTAGAGCAGAAAACCAGTAGATGACAAGCGGCTAGGTTCGGTTTTAGATGTGGAGTGGCATGATTCGATTCAATTTTACACGGTAAAAATTGTGATTTGACTGAAATTGCGTCGACAATCGAACCAAATTTATAAATTTATATGTATGAGTTTTAAAACTTTATATATATAATCTGAACCGATAGATTCAAATAATAAGATTACATAATACTCAATTTTAGTCAAATCTTAAATAAGTAGAATCGTGATTGAAAACAGAATCGAACTGTTCTGAAACCATCAGTTTGATTCAGATATGTTACAGTTTGGTTCAATTCTCAAAATATTGATTACCGCGAACTACTAGGTTATAGGGTTCATTTCCAACATTTAAATTGTGAACCTTGCCATGCTACGGAGTGTTTAAAGTTTTAGGGCTGCAATTTTTTCAAAGGTAAGCAAGGTTAAGCAAACCCCTGCCAGATAATCATGACGAAAGATCACATACATCCACACTTAGACATGACCGGTTCAGAGCCGGTTTTGTAGTTTGAATTAGAATTGAACCGGCAGTAATCGAAACTAGCCCCAAAATTCATGATTTCAAGCTGCCACTTATTAAGGTTTATATGTTTTTTCTAACAACGGTTTGGTTCCAGTTTTAAGTTTCAGGTAACTTGAAACTGACGGTTTGAAATTATCGGTTCCGGTCTACTCACATTGAACTAAATTTTTACCAAACATATAACTACAAAATCGGATTTCATCTTTCTCACGTGAAAAAAAGGAAGAAAATGAGAAATCCTTTGTTATGGCCGCAACCCTTGAGGACACCTTTGTTGGAGCTCCATTTGCCAAATATTCAAATCATGCTAACCATGATAACAGGTTTTATGGCATCTAAAATGATTTTTATGCAACCATTTTACTTAAATTTAGTGTTAGGAGAAGAGGTTTTGAAGATAGTATAAAGACAGTTTTTTGGGAAGAGTTAGATAAGGTGATTTAAAAGATTCCACAAAGGGAGATGATTTGTGTAGGAGGAGACTTAAATGGAAATGTCGGTAAAGAGGCATTAGGATATCAAGGGATTCATGAAAACTTTGGTTTTGGGGATATAAATGAGGAAGGTAGGGAGATTTTAAATTTTGCTATGGCATTTAACCTCTTTATAGTCAATACAATCTTCAAAAAACGAGATGAACATTTAATTACTTATAAGAGTGGCTTATCACAAACACAAATTGATTACTTTATTTGTAGAAAAAAAGATAGAGCGTGTTGTAAAGATTGTAAGGTAATTCCAGGAGAAAGCTTAACCACCCAACATCGACTTTTAGTTATGGATTTACAAATAAAAAAAATGGACAAAGAAGAAAAGAGTGCATCGAGCTATTCGGACTAAATGGTGGAACCTCAAAAGCGAGAAAGAAGATATATTTAAACAGAAAGTCTTTCAAGGAGATGTTTGGAATTATGTTGGCACACCTTGTGATATGTAGAACAATATGGCTATACATATTAGGAAAGTGGCAAAAGATCTTTATTTGTAAAAAAAAGATAGAGCCTCTTGTAAAGATTGCAAGGTAATTCCAGGAGAAAGCTTAACCACTCAACGTCAAATTTTAGTTATGGATTTACAAATAAAAAAATGGACAAAGAAGAAAAGAGTGCATCGAATTATTCGGACTAAATTGTGGAACCTAAAAAGCGAGAAAGAAGATATATTTAAACATAAAGTCCTTCAAGGAGATGTTTGGAATTATGTTAGTACACCCTGTGATATGTGGAACAATATGGCTATACATATTAGGAAAGTGGCGAAAGATGTGTTAGGGGTATCTAAGGGAGGTGTACCGGCACAAAAAGAAGCTTGGTGGCGGAGTGAAGTAGTGCAAAATAAAATCAAGGCAAAGAGGGCATGTTACAAATTACATTATGCTAAGAAAACTAGTGAAACTTTAGAAGCTTATAAGAAAGCAAAGAAGGAAGCAAAAAAGGCCGTTAGTGAAGCAAAAGCTAAGATTTGGGACTTATATAAAAAAACTCAACTCAAAAGAGGGTGAAAGAGACATTTTTAGGATAGCTAGGGCTAGAGATAAGAAAACTAAAGATCTTAATTATGTTAGATGCATAAAAGACGAGGATGAAAAAATTCTAGTGGCAAATGATGATATAAGAAATAGATGGAAAAACTATTTTTATAATCTTTTTAATGAAAATAAAGATGTTAGTATTAGTTTAGGAGATTTAGCCAAGTCAGAAAAGTATATAAACCACAATTTCTACCGACGTATTCAAAAGAATGAAGTCAAAGAGGCTCTTAAACATATGAAGAGTGGTAAATCGGTAGGACCAGATAATATTCCTATAGAAGTTTGGAAAATACTAGGAGAAATAGGAATCACTTGGCTCACAAGACTATTTAATGAAATATGGAAAAACCAAAAGATGCCCGAGGAATGGAGAGCAAGTACACTTATACACGTATATAAGAACAAGGGAGACATTCAAAATTGTGCGAATTATCGAGGTATCAAGTTAATGAGTCATTATGGGAAAGAATTATTGAACGTAAGTTAAGACAAGTATCAAGTACAACAGAGAACCAATTTGGATTTATGCCAGGTAGATCTACTATTGAAGCGATTCACCTTTTGAGACGTCTTATGGAACATTTTAGAGCAAAAAAGAAAGACCTTCACATGATATTTATTGATCTAAAAAAAAACTTATGATAGGGTACCGAGAGAGGTTCTTTGGAGAACTTTGGAAAAAAGAGGCATCCCATTGACATATATTAACCTTATGAGAGACATGTATGATAGTGCAAAAACATGTGTGAGGACTCATGAAGGAATGACAAACTTCTTTGAAGTTAATATTGGGTTACATCAATGATCAACTTTAAGTCCATACTTATTTATAATGGTGATTGATGAGCTAACAAAATATATTCAAGATGAAGTACCTTGTGTATGTTATTTGCAGATGACATTGTATTAGTGGAGGAGTCTAAGAAAAAAGTTAATAGAAAATTGGAACTATAGAGAGAAACATTAGAAAGCAAAGGCCTCCGATTTAGTAGAACAAAGACAGAATATATGGAATGTAAGTTTGATCATTTAGTTACTTCTGAGGACATAGAAATTAAAATTGGCACACATTGCATCTCCTAAAAGAAAAGTTTTAAATACCTAGGGTCAATTTTTTAGAGTGATGGAAGAATTGATGGAGATGTTACGCATAGAATTAATGTTGGTTGGTTAAAATGGAGAGGAGCATTGGTATTCTTTGTGATAAGAAGATATCATTAAAGTTAAAAGGTAAATATTATAGAGCAGCAATTAGGCCTGCCATGTTTTATGGTTTTGAGTGTTGAGCAGTTAATCATCAACATATGCAAAAGATGTCTGTGACACAAATGAAGATGTTGAGATGGATGAGTGGTTATAGAAGAAAAGACCGTATACATAATGAGGTTATTAGAAACAAATTAGGAGTGACACTAATAAAGCATAAAATGAGAGAATATCGTTTAAGATGGTTTGAACATATAGAAAGAAGATCAAAAGAAGAACCTTGGTTAGAAAAACTAAATTTGGAATGCATTAAAAAAGATAGAGGGCGACCACAAAAGTGTTGAAAAAAATAATTAAAAAGGTCTAATTTAATGTGAGATAACTACTAACACACGATAGGAAACGGTGAAAAAAAAATCCATGTAGCCGACCCCGTCTAATATGGGAAAAGGCTTAGTTGTTGTTGTTTTTTCTTTTATTTCAAAAGGGACCTGAAAAAAATTCTCGATCATGCCAACGAAATAATACACCGAAACGGAAAACCCGAAAGCAACCAAAGGTAACGTAAGCGGAACAGAGAACAGAGGGCGAGAGGCCCCCTTTCTTTCTTCAGTGTAGCACTCTCACTCTTCCCCCCTCTTCGTGTCCATGGAGATGGGCACCATGGCTTTGGGATTGCCTTCGTCGTTGGCTTCCACTGCTGTGTTAGCCTCAACCACTTCTTCGTCGTCTCCTTCCTCTCGCACTCTTATCCGGGTTGACTGCCCGAAGAGGAAACCTAACCACCAAAAGGGGCGGTCAGTAACATGCTACGGAGCACTCAACTCTTCCGCTTCTCTTAGCAGAAGCACCCTTTCTTCAAATTGGAATGTGGGTGGTGGCCCATGGATGCCGAGATTGGAGGATTTGGATACCACCAACATGCTCTTGAGGCAGAGGATTGTATTCTTGGGCTCCCAGGTATGTGTGTATGTTAGAGAGGGAGAGAGAGGGCTGGTTGGCAGGGGTTATGTTCTTCCTCGTGTTGTTGATTGTGGATTATTGGCAGGTTGACAACTTGAGTGCGGATCTGATCATCAGCCAACTCCTGTTTCTGGACGCCGAAGACCAAACCAAAGACATCAAGCTCTTTATCAATTCGCCAGGCGGTTCCGTCACTGCCGGTACTCTCTCTCTCTCTCTCTCTCACACACACACACACACACAGTGCAGAATATGGATACGGTGGTTGCTGTTCTTCTTTCCCCCCCTTCCAGTAGCCTCGCCATAACAGCTGATTTTCGGTTTTCGTAAAGTTGAGTTTGTTACTTTTACATATGTCTGTACTTCTTCAAAATTGAATGTCTTTTGTCATGACCCTTTCTATGCCATTCAGGTCATCTACATATATCGGCTTAAGCCTATTGTAGGACTACAACTGGAATGCCTTTGTCTAGTTTTGCTAGTTTAATGGTGTTCTGCTGACAGAGATGTTGCTGTTTTTTCTAACTGCTCTAAAGCTTTATTTGTTGGTAAGTGTTATCCTGCTAAAGGGTGG
Source organism: Brasenia schreberi (assembly GCA_036023115.1). NCBI lineage: Eukaryota > Viridiplantae > Streptophyta > Magnoliopsida > Nymphaeales > Cabombaceae > Brasenia > Brasenia schreberi. Next base: position 1,677,893 of record JAYKKT010000072.1, read on the forward strand.
TACACAGTCTTAATTGCTGCCAGGGGACTTCCCCTTGTCACGTCTTCTTTCTAGGAGTTTGGAGAAAACATGAATGAGCTTATAAACCTTTGATATTCATACCAGATCGGTAGTTAAGTATCTGTAGTTCGTCCCTTTTGAGTTTTGGAGACATTTTTCTGTATATATGTCATGTCTATTCAGGAAGTGATTCAGATTTATAGACCAAGATCGGTATAGCTCAGACCCTTTGAAGTCTTAATCCTAGAACTCTTCTGAAGCGCTAAGATTGGGAAGCATCTTCTTTGAATGCGTAGCTTGCTTAAGATTCTTTTCGATGAGTTTCTGGTATTGTTGTTTTCACTATAGAAGATTCACCATTTGTTTGAGAAGCCAAAATTTGAGTAGTGTTTTTCAGGAGGCTGGAAAACTCTCAGGCTTGAGCTGAATTCAGTGTCAAAGATGACATCATTTTTCTTCTTTGTTTCATGCACTCATCTTGTTTTGATAATCATGTTGAACAACATCAATGAAGGATTGATAGCCTTCAAGTGATGCTGCTTCTAAATTCTAAAAAGTGGGACATGTTCAACTTCAATCTGTAAGATTACTTGTTATGGTGTGAGAGAATCCAGTACACCTCTTTGAAGTTCTCTAATCCAAGAACTTTAGTTGTCATGATTGCTGTTGAGCTTGGACAAGTCTCACTTTCATCTGTTTGCAACCCAATTAGCTGCACATAAAAATCAAATTCTTGCCTGAGAAATTGACACATATTACGAGTTGAGCCTACCTCATGCTCATGAACATTATGAACTAAATGCGCTGAACAGTTTACTTACAAATGATGTGTCATTTAGAGTGTGAAATTAGTATGGTTTAAAATTTAAATGCTAGATTATGAGGTTCAGCTTAATATGGATCTCTAGTGAAAGAATTTATTGTTTCAAATGCTTAAACCATCAGATTTAATCTCTAAAACCTATTTCTCGCAAGCTAAATCCTTTATCAATTTGATTGATCATATTGTCTGATATAAATCAATATAAAGTACCCTAAGTATTACTTAACGGGCTTATAGGATTCAAACCAGCTGAACACCTACTTTAGGAGTCACCATTCTGTTCATTTTGCCACCTAATTGTGTTCTTATCTAGTTAAGTAGGGTGGTATTTTAAGTTTTAGTGTGTATTGTGGATTCTTTACAATATCCTGCCTTCTTATATTTACTAGTACCTGCTTTCCATCAGTAGGGTTCTCGTTTCCTAGATCATAACAATTGCTGATTGATACTTGTTTCCCTCATGCTTGACTCTTTACTGCCACAATTATATCCTTATTCTTTTCCAAGAATGCATTTCTCAGCAGTTTGATTCTTTTTTGGTTGGTTTATCTGTTGTCGTTCACTTATTGATCTTTAATTTTCCAGTCTATCCTCTTACCGTTACAGTATTCTTATACAATTTCAGGAATGGGTATATATGATGCAATGAAGTTATGCAAGGCTGACGTTTCAACTGTCTGTCTTGGTCTTGCGGCTTCCATGGGTGCATTTCTGCTTGCATCTGGAACAAAAGGAAAACGATATTGCATGCCAAATGCAAGAGTAATGATTCATCAGCCGCTAGGGACTGCTGGGGGAAAGGTGAGTGTGCCTCCTGTTCTTATTCTTGAAATTTTATCTTCTAGGCTTGGAGTAGCATCCTCAATGAAGTTACCACACCAAGTGTTTGCAAATGGGTCATGTGGATTACGGAGAGGAGCATCGGGTCGCTTTATATATATCTAATCTGAAGCTGCTATTCTATCGTGTGGATATTTAAGTGTTGTCAGATTTGTCATTGTACGTCAGAAACAACTTGTCCTTGATTGTTTATCCGTGTCTTTGTGTTGTGCACGTGTGTGTGGATATTCACTGAGGTTTGGAACTACTGATCCCTCCCCTACTTGGTTGATTTTGTTGATTATGATGATATCCTTTGAGTCTAATCTTGCGCGTACCTTGTCTATTATTTTTCATTAAATACATGGAAAACTCAATCCACTAAGGCACAAGCAGTCTGCATCTAGTCTGTATCTCTCTGGAAAACAGTTGTAGTCAACTCTCTCTCTCTCTCCCTCCACACGTACACGTTCCCCACATACAATTTCAAATCCTGTAATACTAACGCTGAACTTCACAAAGCAGTTACTTATTGTTTTGTAGCATGTTCGCCTGAATTTCTAACAATGATAAATATGATTCCAGGTCCTATAGCTATTCTACCCTAAGCAGTTATCTTGATCGCCTTTGTGTTAAGAATTGGATATTTATATCATGCACGTGATCAATCAAAACTTGTCCCACTAAAACACTAACACATTTATTATGCTTCATTCTTGCATCTAGACAACTGAGATGTGGTTGCAAATCAGAGAAATGATGTACCACAAAGTGAAATTGAACAAAATATTGTCGAGAATTACTGGGAAGCCTGAAAGTCAGGTGAGCGGCAATAATTCTAGCCTCAAAGAAGCTTATATATTTTTTCATGTTATGTAGTTGTATCCAACTACATTTGGTTGTTTGCTGTGCAGATTGAAGAAGACACTGACCGTGATAATTTCATGAATCCTTGGGAAGCAAAGGACTATGGTCTGGTTGATGCTGTCATAGATGATGGTAAACCAGGGTTAGTTGCACCTATTGCGGAATTGGTGCCACCTCCAAAGACCCGTGTTTGGGACTACTGGAAAGTTGAAGGAAGTAAGAAAGCTAAAAAGAACTTGCCATCCGAGCAGGCACTGATACAACAGAAAAATAATGAAGGTGGTGATGGAGGTCAGGGAAGTGACAAGCAGGCCAAAGAACCTACACCTGTATGATTTTCTTTAAAAAATTCCCTATATCATCTTCTCACTAAATCTGAATGGAAGTTGCTGTTTTTCTGTATCATTAGATGAAAATTGCTAATTAGCAATATATTTTTCGCACCTATTTCCAGAGCCAACGGTGTTGATGTTAGATAATATTGTCATAATTGGCAGTTTTGATCGTTCCACTTTTTCTTGGTAATAGAAACCAAAATATGATTGTACTATGACCTTCTGGGGCAGTAGATTTGAGGTGGTGTGATTCTGTGTGCAGAGATGTGTTAATTGGTGGGGTTGAAATATGGGTGTAGTCATTTGATTTTCTGTAATCCGTAACCCAGATAGATCAGCTTGTTTAGATGTTTTTTGTTTTTCCTTTTTGCTTATGCTTTTTCTCCAAATGATTGCATTGGTTAATCATGTAATCTGTGGTTTTATTGCTGGATTAACCTATTGTCTAACGGTAACAGCATGCTGGACTCTCAATTTACTGATATCCTATAACCAAAAAATTAAGTGGGGAAGATGCTAATTATCGAGTTGGTACTTGGGAACACATTAATATGGTTCAGGCTTACTCTTTATTGTTGCATAATTCATGCCCGGTTGAAGGCCGCTAGGTTGTTAAAGATGGAAGAGTTTGGTACATTTAGCTAGGGTGGATTTCTTTGGTCTGTTGGTCCCTTGCCCTTAAATGGTTTGGTCGGAAGAAGTACCGGTAGACCAAACAGATATTGTCTTGTGGAGATCTCATGAGATGCATTGGTAGATCCTTTTATCTAATGATCCTTCTTCATCCACTTGGTTTCACTGCAGCTTAGTGGAGATCTCATGAGATGCATTGGTAGATCCTTTTATCTAATGATCCTTCTTCATCCACTTGGTTTCACTGCAGCTTACTTTACAGCTGTGAAAGATAACAGTGATTTCAGTTACTTATTTTTTCTTTCTTGATATGATATTCTGTATGTAAAACTATTTTTTATTTAAGTTGGTATAGGCCTTGATAATTAGAAGTGGCTCCCTCCTTTTATCTGCATCTAGCTTTTGGTGTTAACCTGTGATATAAATTTGTTTGTTGAACATTTATGCTGTTATTCGTCCTCAAGAAAAAGATTACATAAAACTTAAAAAAAAAGAAGTGGTCAGTGTTGAATGTTGATCTAGAAATTATGTGTCTTGCATATGCAGCAGCAACACAACGATCTTATTTACTCTCCTCGTCCTTGTAAATAATGAATGGTAAATACAGCCCAATACCACCCATTGCATTTTACTTGGCAAGATTGTGGGTCTCCATTAATGTCAGTCCGTACAACCAAGTTCCAGATCTAGAACCGGATTCACTTTCCGTTAAACATGTTCCTTCACGCTGTTTACCATGTTTACTCTTTTTTAAATGAGATAAAACTTTTTCATTAACAAAATGTTTGAAAGAAACGATAGCCATAATCTTGCCTTTTAAAGTTAAATTCTAGTATAATAGACATACCACACTTGTGAGCAAGAACACGTGCAGCCGATGCCACTTAGTGTGAAACAAGTTTAGGTTTTGTTTGGCATGATCATACGACCATTTAACTAAACATGCATCCTTTAAAAAAAATCCTCTGTTGCAGATTCTCTCTCTTCTTCTTGTCCAATGGTTTCTTCTTGATCACCTATATGTTGTCAGCTTCTTTTTTCCTCCCAACGATCTTTCTCGACTTTCCTCTCTTCAACGATATCTTTTAATCTCATTCTTTCTCTTAATCATTTGATTTCTCTTTAAATTGTATTTTCTTGATTTTTTTAAAAATTATTACGAATGGTTTTCTTGATCTCTTTATTGATCTCTCTTCATAATTTAAGTCTTCTTTCTTATTAAAATCTCTATCTCAATTGAAAGATAAATCTCAACAAAATTGATAGAAAATAGAATTCTGGAAGGTAGGTTACAATGTCTTACGCGAGGACTCCCGATAGGTCACTATTTTTTGAGCAACATACAGGTAGGTATCTTTATCCTCAACATGGCACGACTGAACCACATCATTGTTTGTTCATGACCAATGTTGAGATGCACTTAAGGTGCATCATATAAATGATAGGTTTAAATGATAGGTGTGACTCATGTCGATGTCTGAAGTGGGGCTTCTTTTTCTCGAGAAAATGGTGTGCACAAGAAAAAAAATGGAAGAGAGAAACATGGATAAATCTCCAGCCACCTGCGCCAAGAGGGGTTCAAACTTGGGGCATCTGTGGCCAGTGGCTCTCTGCTCACAATTCCTTTACCATACCAGCTGCCAGCCACCATAAGTGAACTGAGAATTCAAAACAAGCAGAAAGTAAATGAATAGCATAGGATCTGTGGCTTCTGCACTGGGTAACGAGCATTGCTCTCAGTGTCAATGAAGCACTTGGCACGATCGAACCATTCCCTTCACAAGTAATAGCCTGGAGAAGCTACCATGAGGTCGTGCTTCTATCTTGTTCGCCAGAGAACTCCATTCCTAGTAACCTTTTGCCCGCATATGCGCAGCTTTCACTTATCTCAAATAGGGCAGTACAGAAATTGATCCCCGACCAGCCATAATGCGGAGGCCCATCCCACTGAACTGATCACCGATAGTCCTTGTGACTAGGTCTCCTCACCTTTGATACGATCACGAAGGCACCCTATAACACAAAATGACTACTATAATCAGGAGAAACTTCTTCAAGCTTTAGAAGTTCGCTACTTAGTGTCCCACTTTTGTACACACACACACACACACACACACACACACACACATATATATATATATATATATATATATATAGAGAGAGAGAGAGAGAGAGAGAGAAACTTGATCTTGCAACCTAAAAATATATAAAAGCGTTCTCTTTGCTTTTTAAGGTTCCAACTTCCAAGTGTTATTTAAAAATTGTAAAGGTTAAAAATATTCAGAACTTTATTACACTCATCACCCATAAAACAAAAGAAATACCACGATCACGACAGACATAGATAGGCTGGCACATCTTGAAAAATATATCTAACTTTTGTTTTGTGTCAAGTCTAACGCTTCAAAGATCCGACTGCTTATGCTCCTACTGGTGTGACTGTCATAAATCTCTCTCCCTCTCTCTCTCTCGCTGACTAAATAAAAACCTACACTTTAAATGTTGATGCATGAAGCTATCCACCCCATGAGCGGTTCTGTTCTTCTCTTTCCCAAACCCTTCAGGCTTTATGTTGGCAGTTTTATGACATTGTTTATTATGATACCAGTCTTATAGTACTGAAATATCAAATTCAGAAAGAAATCCAAAACTCCCTTGACAGCCCAGAAGTATTTACAGCATGAAAGAAGCGTATTATACATATAAGACTGGGCTGTCAAGGGCGTTTTGGATTTCTTTCTGAATTTGATATTTGAGTACTATAAGACTGGCATCATAATAAACAATGTCATAAAACTGCCCACATAAAGCCTGAAGAGTTTGAGAAGGAGAACAGAACCGCTCATGGGGTGGATAGGTTCATGCATCAACATTTAAAGTGTAGGTTTTTATTCAGTCAGCGGCCTTCACGCCGTACTTAATTCCTTGAGCAGCTGTATGTCAGAGGGGGAGCCTCTGAAGTCTACTCTGCTGAACAAGCACCCCCCTACACACGTTATGAACCTTATTCATTTTTTTCAGAGAACAGGGAATCAGAAAACCACAGCACAATCCATGCATGTCAATATCTAATTACCTCACTACACAATCACATCAAAACAAAAAGAATCTGCAAACACCAATTTGCATCATTCATAAACCAATCGCTTCTTGTAAAAAGAGAGAAAACAATTGAGCAAGAGCCAACACAGTGCACTAGTATAGATTCCAGAGATCATACATATCATCTTGTTCGCTCAAGGAAAACAAACAAGATACCAGCAGCAACCACATACACACATTTCGTTACCAACAGAAACTAGACATTTTACTTAACTTCAAAGGCTAGCTCCTACATCTTAAACACAGTCAGGACAAGACATATATTATAATCAAACCTAAACCTCTTCCTCTTATCTTATTTTTCTTCTTCCTGTTCTCCTTTGTCTTGTTTGATTCACATGATGGCGCAACTGTTAGTATTGTCATCACTGAACAAGTGAGTTGCATACTCTGCAGATCCAGAATGACTGTGGTAGGGGTGGTAAGCGGTGGTAGCAGGCGGAGTCAAAGGAGCTCTGTTATACATCATCTGCATGTATCTCTCATTCATCATCTGGTTCTGCCTATTGTTGATGTTGTTCATCATAGTCATGGGATACTGTTGATACACTACGTTGTTGAAGCCATTTCCTCCCCCATAAGATCCTGCAATACCCATGTTGGGATACCCACATCCTTGAAAACCAACGTTTCCCTGAACTCCCATACCAAATCCGCCGCCGCCGCCGCCGCCGCCAAGGCCCTGATATCCTAGCCCATGTCCATTCCTTCCATGGTCTCCAATATTATTTCCAAAGACAGCATGATGAGCATTGTTCATCTTGTTATTTGCAGCACTACCAACATGATTTTGATTCTTGTGATCGACATTAACATGTTTAAACCCGCTATTTTGATTCTGGTTTCCAGCATTTTTTCCCGGTGTATTTCCTCCATTAATAGCATTGTTGTTACCGCCTTCGTTCTTCTTGTTGCCCATATCATTTTGCTGCTTGTGAAACTCCATCCTCCTTGCCTTTTCCCTTAAGAAACCCATAGCCCCTTCATCATAATCGTCAAGTTCATCATCAGTGTCTTCACCATCATCCGAGCTCAAGACTACTTTTTGCTGGTTCTTTGGTCCCTTGTTGAAGAGTCCATGCTTTTGATCCTGAGTCCCTTTGTTTTCCTTGGCGTTCTTGTTCTGCGGATGATGGTGGTTCTGTTGTTGCTGTTGATGGTATTGTTGGTGATTGCCTTTTTGAGGCCAGAGCTCAGCATGCTTGCCTGCTTTGGTGAGCTTTTTTATCAAATTGTTAGGGTCTACGGTTCCAGAAATAGTAACCTTTGGCTGGTCTGCATCAACATTAACTGTGTACACCCCTGAAAACACAAAATTCAAACAAAAAAGCTTAAAATGAGTCGAACAGATTTAACAAACAGATAAACAGCAATGTACACAGAGTAAAATAAGAACCTTCAATCTTTTGCAGAACTTTTTTGACCTTGTGCTTGCAACCATCACAGTGAATGTTAACCTTTAGCACGCATGTCTGAGGGGAAACCAAGTGACAGAAAGAGAACAATTTTTTGTTCAGTCGGAGAATATAATAAGTGGGTGTTTCTTGGTGTGGTGGATTGAGACAAACACATTAAAGATTTCCAAAACAGAGAGACAAGAAGGGAGGAGAAGACTAAAACGGACCTGAATCTTGAGGAACTTAAAGTCTTCGACTTTAGTCATTTCTACAGGAGATTTGTGAAAGCTCAGTGCTGAAAATAGAGAAAGGATGGTAAAATCACGGAATGAAGACCTTCTCCAAGAATCTGAGGTACTTATATTAGATAGTCTTTCCTCTACTGCACTGCTAGTGTCACCACACCGTGGTACCAGCACACTCCCAGACGATTCTAGAGAGAGAATGAGAGAGCTTTAGAAAGAGAGTAACAGTGATTTTTTTGAAATGAAGTGGCAGGGCCCTAAATGACCCTGGAAATGCAATGATTACCATTGATGCCATCATCGCTGTTTGAAATTTCTAGGCTCCTTTGTCACATTATTATATTTATATGATTTACTGTAATAATACTTTTTTGCATCATGCCCTAGGCCGGTGCAGAGTGGCTTTAGCTGAGTCAACCCTCTCCTCTGACTGAGTAAACCCTAAAATGGTTCGAGTCAGCTTTGAACTTGATCACTTGATCGAGGCCAATGGCCAGGACCACGTGGGCTGCCATGGCTCATGCATAATTGGGCACCGTTATCAACATCTTATTGTTCACAAGGAGCTTGGTTGTCTCCGAGCGAAGCCGCTCCCTAAGATAAAAATGCTACCGAATCCGAGGAAAATATCAGTTTCAAGCTTTGAGAAAAATCAATAGCAGTTTCATTTATTGTTCATTCATGCTATTTAGTGTCCTTGAATGATGCTAATTAATAATACACTAATGTTAGAAGAATCATATAATCAATTCAACTTTGAGTTTCCTTTCATCCTAAGTGCCTTCAAAACCAATTTCGGCCAAAAGGGTATGAGAAATAGATCATAATCACTACAATAAAGACCCAAAATACATTTAAAAAATAGATACGACAACTAAGCCTTTCTCCCATGGATTCGTTGTTTTCATAGAATTCTATCATATGTCATGCTAGTAGTTAACTCAATATAAATTAGATCATTCTTTATTATTTTTTTTCAACACTTTTGTGGTAATCTTCTTTCTCTTTTATCATTTTTATAATCCAGTTTTTCATATCTTCTTATGGGAACATCTTTGGGTCGTCTTTCTACATGTCCAAACCATCTTAAAAGATTTTATCTCATTTTATTATCTATTGGTGTTATTTCTAATTTGTTTCTAATAACCTCATTATGAATATGATTTTTCTTGTGTGATAGCTCATTCATCTCAACATCTTCATTTCTGCTATAGACATTTTTTGCACATGATGATTTTGCCCAACACTTATAACCATAAAACATGACAGGTTTAATTGTTGTTCTATAATATTTACATTTCAACTAGAATGATATATTCTTATCACATAAAATACTTGATATCCCTATCTATTTTAACCAACCGACATTAATTCTATGTGTAACATCATCAATTTTTTCATTACTTTGAAAAATTGACCCTAGATATTTAAAACTTTTTTTGTGAAGGATGCAATGTATGTTAATCTTAATTTCTATATCCTCTCAAGTACTCAAATGATCAAACTTACATTACATATATTTTGTCTTTGTTCTACTAAGTTGTAAGCTTTTACTTTCTAACGTTTCTTTCCATTGTTCCAATTTCCTATTAACTTTTTCCTTACACTCGTCCACTAACACAATGTCATATGCAAATAACATACACCAAGATACTTTATCTCGAATATGTTTTATTAACTCATCAATGACCAATATAAATAAATATAAACTTTTCCTGATATAATGTAATATTAACTTCAAAGGAGTCTCTCATTCTTTCATGAGTCCTCATACATGGTTTTGCACCATTATACATGTCTTTTATAAGATTTATTTATGTAATGTGATACATCTCATTTCCAAGGTTCTCCGAACAATATCTCTTATATCATATCATAAGCTTTTTCTAGATCAATAAATATCATTTTAAGATTTTTTTTTGCTCTAAAATATTATATAAGACGTCTTAATAGGTGAATTGCTTCAATAGTAAATTTACCGATCATGAATCCAAATTGGTTCTCTGTTGTACTCGATACTTTTCTTAACCTACCTTCAATAATTTTTCCCCATAATTTTAGAGTATGGCTCATTAACTTGATGTATCGATAATTCACACAATTTTAAATGTCTTCTTTATTCTTATATATATAGGTATAAGTGTACTCGCTTTCTATTCCTCGAGCATCTTTTGAGTTTTTCATATTTCATTAAATAGTCTTATGAGCCCTATCTCTCTTAGGATTTTTCATACTTCTATAGAAATATTGTCTAGTCCTACAAATTTACCAATATTTATATATTTAAGATTCTCTTTAATTTCATTCTTTTGAATACGCCGATATAAATTATGATTTATTTACTTTTCTGATTTGGCTAACTCTTCCAATCTAATACTATCATTTGTGTTTTCATTAAAAGCTTTTAGAAATAATTTTTCTATCTATTTTTGATATCATTGTTTGCCACTAGAATCTTATCATCATCATCTTTGATGCATCTAACAAAAGTAAGATCCTTAGTTTTCTTATCTCTAGCTATAACTATCTTAAAAATATCTCTTTCACCTTCCTTTCAGTTAAGCATTTTATATAAGTCCTCTCAAATTTTGGCTTTTGCTTTACTAACGACTTTTTTCTTTCCTTTCTTATAAGCCTCCCAAGTTTCACTAGTCTTCTTGGCATGATACAATTTGTAACATGCATTCTTTACCTTAATTTTATCTTGACCACTTTATTCCATCACCAAGCTTCTTTTTGTGTCGGTATACCTCCATTATATTCGCCTAACACTTTTTTTGTCACTTCTCTAATATATAGAGGTATATTGTTTCACATATAAGAAGGTATACCTACATAATTTCAAGTATCATATTGTTTCACATATAAGAAGGTGTACCTACATAATTTCAAGTGTCTCCTTAAAAAACTTAATGTTTTAATATATCTTCTTTCTCACATTTGATGTTCTACCATTTAGTCCCAATAGCTTTATGTACTCTATTCTTCTTTGTCCACCTTTTTACTTATAAATCTATTATTAAAAGTCGATGTTGAGTAGTTAAACTTTTTTCTGGAATTGCCTTGTAATCTTTACAACACGATATATCTTTTTTTCTACAAAAAAAATAATCAATTTGTGTTTGTAAAAAGTCACTCTTATAAGTAATTAAATATTCTATCTCGTTTTCTGAAAATTATATTGCCTATAAAGAAATTAAAAGTCATAGCAAAATTTAAAATCTCCCTACCCTCCTCATTTATATTCCAAAAACATAGTTTTCATGAATATTTTGATATCATAATGCAACTTTATCAACATGTCCATTTAAGTCTTCTCCCAAACAAATCATCTTCCTTTATATGAAATTCTTTGAATTATCTTATCTAACTCCTCTCAAAAAGCCTTCTTTATACTATATTCTAATCCTACTTAAGGTGCATAAGCACAAACTATATTTAATGCTTTTACTCCTAACACTAATTTTACTATCTAATTTGGTCACCATATCGTTGTATTTTTTTACAGTATCCTTTAAATCTTTATTTATAATAATATCAACTCTATTTCAAGCATTTACTTTTCTTAAGTAGCATAATTTAAAACACTGATTCTCAATCTCTTTTGATTTTTCTCCAACGCACTTTGTTTCTTGTAAACATATAATGTGAATCTTTTTCCGAACCATAGTATCTACCACTTTCATTAACTTACCGGTCAATGTTATGATATTTCAAGTACCAATACGAATATTATTATATAGAACTAGCTTCCTTGCTCTCCTCATTTGTTCATGCTAAAAATGTGAAAACCCTCATTGTAACTTATTCACTACATTCGGGTGACAATATAACGATACTAACTTCTTTACCCACACTTGTTCATGATGTGAGAACCCTCTGTTCAATTGATTTACTACATTCAGGCAAAGATGTAGAGATGCTTAGTTACTTTTCACTGTATTTGAGTTGTATAGTGCGTCCCTAAAAAAGAATGCTCCAATGTAATGCTCATAATTTGTAGTATTCATGGTAAATAAGCTCGACAAAGTTTTATGTTGGTTGTCAAAAGCCTAACACAACCCTCATCTTTTAACCGGGCATGCAAGGGTGATCCAACAACTAAATATTCACTAAAACCATAGTGCAATGACGATTAAAAATCTAATGTAGGTGAATGAAGAATGATTGATTTTGGTTATTGTTGGAAGTGATCTAATAGATCAATGATAACTTGAACTTGATACATGTGATGTGTTGTCTTGCAGTCGCTCCTTTGAACACCTCTGGCATCTATTTGAAATAAAGGTGAAACTTTGTCAAGGAGCTTGCAAAAGTAACGCATGTATATATACCAACTATTGATGTTTGATTTTGTGCTTAAGATGGGAACATTCTTCGACTTTCTCTCGATGCCTCTCATCGTAAACCTGTGAAAGATGATCAGAAGCCCATGAACATCAATCTTCTCCCTGCGGAAAGAAACAGCTTGAAGATGTCAGACTTTCACGTGTCATGCCATGAAATTTCAATGAAAGGAGGGTAGCTGTTGGTCTCTAGTTTGAGTCTTGGGAGTGGAGAAAACCAGAGCTGCGAGAGCTTTACCCTGTCTAGAGGTGGCAATATTAATTTACACAACATGGAAACCCGTTCTGTGTCACCCAAAGCACAATCAGTGCCTTGTTCGTGTTAGGTAAATCGACATTCAAAATATAGCATCGTGCTCGTGTTAGTATCAACACGGCGTGAACCAGATTATTCGGGGTCCTTTAGGCTTCACCTGTATATATATGTGTGTGTGTGTGTGTGTGGAGAGAGGGGGTGGGGGGATCTTTTTGTATGATATTTTGGTTAAGACTTCAAAATGCACATCTGAGAAAGATGCTGGTGAAGTTCTGTTGAAGGAAAAAAAGGGTTGCTTGTGTCTGCTTTTACTTTTGTTGGGGTTGCATTGCCTTTTTGCTCCAAAAGGAATGACTCATTATTGGGGTCTTGGCATCATTCTGTGCATCGATCATCATGTATCCTCTCCTTACTGCTACCTTACTATTGGCCATCTGCTACATCTTACTTATATTTATGCCATAAATGTTGTTAATTAGTAAGGTTAGTTGTTGATATGCAATGAAATTTGTTGTACTGGTGTTGGAACTTTTCATTTAACTATTTTATAGAGATCTAATCAAGCTGAGCTCGATTCAGTTTATTTTAGAAATACTGCTCGAACCCAGGCTGGAGCCGTGCTCGAGCTATATTTGAGCAACTCAAACTAGGCTCATTTGAGAGAGCTCATAAATGAGGTCAATTAAATCAAACTCGATTGAGCTTGTGAATGAGCTCCAACAAACTCATGACTGGGCTGGAATTTGAGCCTGACCAAATAAAAACTCAAAAATTTGCAGGATAACATCTTTAGATCAGACAATCCTTCAATACAAAACTTGATCACGATCTGCACTTATGGTTTGCTTCTTGGCCTTGTATCTCTTTCTATAATGATCTGCTCATTTCAATCCTCTTATTTTCCACAAATCCGAGAATAAACTGCACGTACAAGCATACTTATGTTGGCAAGCAACAGAGGCCGAGTTGGCTAGCTCAAGCTCGGCTCACTAAACCTCGTTTTAAGCTGGACAAGACCTACTCAAGTTCAAGTAATTTGAAGCCGATCTCAAATGGCTCCCGAACTGCTAAGTACACTTGCACCTGTACTATCTTATTCTATATTTAAATATAACTGCCTCCAATGCTAAAATTTTGGGTTAGGCACCTAACTAGTCAAGGTATTGCACAAATAGCGTCCTTGTGTTGGTTGCAGGTATGCACTTGAACAATAGTTTGCTTCATTGCTTTGCTTGCATGTTTATAATGCCTCAAAATTGTTGAAAGAAATCAAGAAGTTTTTTCAAGTTAAATTCTCATATAAAAATGACAGCGCCTGCATGCACACACAACACATACTCATGCTCTCGTTCTCTCTTTCTTTCACACACACATACATACATACATATATATATATATATATATATATATATATGTATGTATATATATATATATATGTATGTATATATATATATATATATATATGTATGTATATATATATATATGTATGTATATATATATATATATGTATGTATATATATATGTATGTATGTATATATATATATATATATATGGAGAGAGAGTGATTCAATTTTGCCTACCACTGATCCTATTTACTCATATCCAACTATTGTTTTTTAAGAACAAGTTTACTAACATTGTTCTTTTAACTTTTTCAAAAGCTCTTAAAACTTTTTAAGTTAAACTCATGTTGTCGAAAAGTAATAAGCAAGTATTTATGAGGTGGATAGGATCTAGTTTTCACATATATATATATATATATATATATATATATATATATATATATATATATATATAAACTAAGAGTTGTTAGACAACTTTTCATACAATACTCTATTAGACAATTTGTGTTGTTTGTACAATCATATGAGTCAATACCAATACGAGGATTGATACCATCTAATATACATAAGTGAACTAAATGTGATATTAGATGGGCTCGTTAGTATGAATGGTAGTGACAATAAAAAACATGAGAGTGTCTAACAACTTTCTCTCTCTCTCTCTCTCTCTCTCTATATATATATATATATATATATATATATATATATATATATATATATATATATATATACACACGCTTAAGTGAGAGCATTAGATAATCTACTGTAAATTATAAAGTAAAACATTTATCAGGGAATGCACGGTGCCTCCTGTGGCTTGCACACCGGCTCCATTATTAGCATTATTCCTGCATTTACCAAACCTCTGCAAGCAGTACTCTCCGTTGCCATTAAGAATCATTTGTACGCGTACAGGTCACATGTGGGTGCCTGTTGACTTTGTTTTCCCAACTTTACCATACCCAAGAGTGTTATTTGATCGCAGCCCAACCGCCTGAGGAAAGATGTAGATATTATACTTGAACAAAGTAAATTCGCTCTTATTGGTTTGCGTTGCATCACGCTCATCATCACGGTCACATGCATGCCTCTCCGGGTGTGCCGCTTCATGCCTTCCTCGTGCTCGCTGTGTGGATTTGCAGATACTTGTTCTTGTGGGGCAAAAGATTGGGTGAATGCAGCAGTAAACGGATATCGAGAGCATTTCCGAATGATAGCTATGCTTAAAGTTGTTCAGATATTTGATAAACGAGACTGTAGATGGAGCAACGGCGAGTTCTGGAAAAACAGGTGCTTTAAAAGAGAGGTTGAAGATGACCTCAAAAGTAGATGACATGAAAGTGGAAGAGAAGTATAAAACATGATTTTCTTCTTAACGTTAGTTATTAATATAACACAAAATAAAGCATGATAATTACAAATAGAATTCAGGTAAGCAACTCCACTTGGTGTGAGATGATGATTGGCTCAACTTCTTGTCTTGGGATTAATGTGCTAGCTAGAATCCCAAGTAAAAACAAAAAGAACTTTAATGCTATTTGGACAAGGGATGAATAAGATAGGGTTTGATCTTAGCTGGTATCAGGAAGCGGAGAGGAGGATCATGAAATATATACCTTACATGCATGAGTGAGCCCTACCCACTTGTGGGTAAGTATGACGAGGATTAGGAAGGCTTCTTTCGAGTGGCAAACCTACATTGTAGCATTATGATGCGATTGCTTCATTCGAAATTTTGAATATTTTCAGTTAAATTTTAAAGCCCATTTCATACTGACATGAAGTCAGCCCCATCCAAATTCTGAATCAACTATTGCTTCTTCCTCCTCTTTTAGTGGTTTCTTCTTCATTTTGCAGAAATAGGTGAGTGGGAGGACGAATGCGAAGATTGTTTTTTCTCGAATGGACAGCTAAGTTTTTTCTTCTTGAAAAGTCGAACTCTCCACTCGCAGCAGGAGCGTCAAAGAGTCATGCCAGTCGAAGTAACGATCTTGGTGTTGGTGTCACTTCAAAAAAAAAGTTGGAGGACATCAACACAAGCAGTTTGATGGCTAAAAGATTGGTCGTGGGTTTGATTGGATCAGGTGTTAGATAAATAAAAGATTGGTTTGAACCTAAACGAAAACCGATACCAACCCTTTTCGACACTCAGTGGAGTTGATTACATGAATTCCTAGCTTTCATCGAGCTCGACCTTATGTAATAACAGCATTTAACTCTATAAGCAAATACATTATAGTAATCTGCTGAAGATAATGTGAGACAAGTACCTCTTCTTCCTACCCTCATTGCATAGCTCTTTCGTATTAAAAAAATGGAGATCATGTTTCCCATATGGTTCCTACTTTCTAGAGCGAGGCACGTGAATTGATAACATTGACTAAGTGAATTCTAGGTTTTTTTTTTTAAATAATGCTCTCACGTCCAAGGCACCACACCTATTTTAATCACGCAACTGTTCGACACGAAAAAATTCAAACTCAGATTAGAGATTGAACGGCTATTTTGCAATTGCCCTAAAGAAATACTTCTATCAGAGCGCAAGTGATTCTTCTTTTTTTGCTGCCGGGCTGTCAATAGGTATGTTTAGAAGAAACCAGAGGTGCATGCATGGTCACAAGACCAGAACACAATGAATTTGTTAAAGAAGCATTTGGTATTATATCAATAGAAAATAAAATGAAAGAAACAAATTTAATAAGAGGAATTAGGAAGGAGATTGGAAAGAACTAAATGAAAAAAACAAGCAATGTCAGAGATTTATCCATAGTGGGTTGACACCACTACTCAAACTAGATTAGATGCGGTCCTTTGAGCTTCCATGTACGAAGAGAACCAGAGGTTGAACGTGGAAGATGGAGGAGATCAGAGAGTGTCGTGAGACTTGGAATCTCTAGGCACGATTTCCATCCATAAGTTCTTTTGACAAAGGTAAAGTTTTTCTTGTCAAGAGATTCAAGAGAGAATTCTTGTATATATCTCTTTTAGTTTTATTTTTTTAATGTTTTTTATCATGGGTTTTCTGTTTTCAACCTGAGAGAAACGATTCCCAGATTTTCTCTTTGTATTTAGTAAAGGAAAAACACATCTTTGAAATCAAGAAAGAGACCCCTTCTTTAGTCAGATGAACAATCACTAAAGCTCTCAGCTTGAGGGTCAGGTTAGAGTTCCATTAACGCAATAATAGGGACATAAATGAATTGGAAATGACCAATTAATACAACTACTAGGTTTACATCATATGACTTGGGCCAATGCTACCTTTAGCAAAATAAAGACAGTCGTAGAAGAAACCCATCCTGTATTGGATAGGTCGACTTAGACATGTCTGCCTGTGATTTCCCTAGAACTAGGAACTGGTACCAAATTGGGACTGGGCTGGTTCCAGTTCTAGTTGTGACCGCTAGTGTTGGATCCGGTTCCAGTCCTAAACCACCTAGAACCAGAAAAAACTATTAAAGATAGTGAAACAAAAAAATAGATGCATGGAACTGGTGGTATGGGACCATCTGTTTTAGTTTCAGCGACCGGAACCGAACTAGGTGGTTCTCGATTCTAGGTTTGGTTTGGCAGGTTCAAATTCCAATAGGTTCCTCGTAAGGTCCGATTCTAGTTAGAACTTTTGGGCTGGTTTCAAACCGGCCATTGTCTAGGTGGACTCTTTGCTTTGCTCAGTGTTAATATGGGGGCAAGGGTATTTAACATATTTTGGAATGGCCATAGATGGCTAGATTCTCATTCTAGACTAGCACGAGTATGGACCTTAGGGAAGGGTCCTAACCTTGGGTTATGTGCAGCGCATTCACCAAAAAAAGGTCATAAATAATTCAAAAATAATGCTGATAAATAAATAATATATATTAATTAAGGTTCTAATATATGAAACTTTGCTACACATGCTTAACTATATATTAACTATATATTATGGATGCTCGAGATATTGCACACCATTGCACTTCTATTTAGCACACTTAAAAATTTGTTCATCGTATTATAAAGAAAGAGGTTCATTGAGAGGAAAGATAGGAAACTTCGCAGGGCAGTTTAAAGCAGTGATAACAAGAACTCAGCTGAAAAATGGAACTTTTTATATGCAAGCTGGGTTACTAAATATGCACACCTGGGTATCGAACATGGGACATTCAACTTAAAGGTACTTCCACATCGTAAAAGAAATTTCTCATGATTGTAGGGGAGAGTAGAGATGTCAAAATAGGCCTAGCTCGAGCCGGCTCGGTCTTAGAAAAATGCATTACTGGGTCAGAATGCCCAGTACGTTTGGCCTTAGGATAACTTTTAACTCTAAAAGCAAGATCATATTTTAGTACTTTGACAAATTGCTAACTTTTAAAATATTAGAATATGCTTCGTACTATGACTTTAAAATTTGTCATGTTCTAAGGAACGATATCTAGCATCAAAAGCAGTTGTATGAAGAAAAGCAGGAGAAAGGAGATGATAGTCACGTTCTAAACATTCAAATTTAAACAATTCTTTTGAATGATATGGTCTTAAATATTAGAAAATAATTTTTTTAATGTTTTACCCTATTCTATTCTATTCTTTTTATTGGTAGGAAGAGACCGAAGCCAAATGCATGCCCCTGAGTATCATACCCATGACCTTCATCTTGTGAGCGGACCCTCTAGCAAGACGAGTTGCTGCTTGTACACTTGTCCAAAGTTTTTCTCACATTCAATGGAGGCCAATTTGGCCAGTCTACTTAGATTTTATTCGTCAGCCTGGCGCAACTACTTGAGAAATTTTGAGTAGGCATACATATACAGATATGCTTTTGCCTGCTATTTCGCGTACTCTCCTTAATACTAATTAATGTGATATATTTAAAATATATAACACTAATTGAAAGTTAGTATATTTCTGTTTGTGGAGATAACATGCACATGCATGGCAAACCTATACGCTATGTCGATTCTAAATGCCACTATGAGGAGTGCGCATCTACGTTGAGCTGATGGTGCGGACTAGTCTGCACCCAAAAGAATTACAAAACTAACAAAAAAAAAAGGAGAGGATAGTCCATAGTTGAATTTGTTGCCTATAGCGCACTCTTCGACTCTTCCTCCTGGGCTATTCTTCTCACTCTTTTTCCACATAGAGAAATGGGTATGACTAATTATTTCCAATAAATATTATGTCTTATATGTTAAATCTCAATTTATTAGAATATTAAAAATATTTAACTAATATTCATTAAGTACTAACTAAGTTTTTTATTTATTGTATATTGGTTTTATATTTAATATTCAGTATTATTTTTTATATCTAATACCAATTTGATATTTTTTCTGTTGACTAAATGCTTTGTTTTACAAAGGCACATGGTTTCATCAGTAAGGTCGATTTTCAGGTGACAGTGTTAATGCTTTTAACTAATGTGATAATTCTGAAAATCACATGGTACCTTAGAAAAGAAATGAAACCAATAAGACCAAATTAAAGTATAACCAAACTACAAGGTACTTTTGTGAAGTTTTTCTTTCTTTTCAAAAAATAATATATAAGTGTATTCTATATTTTAATAAGTATGTTGTAATACAAAGCCAGCCTGACCAGCAATTTACCCTATCCTAAATTATTTTAGGAAAAACTTCACAAAGTACCCTCATGAGGTTTTTCAATTTGATCACTGTGGTCTCAAAAGTGCTCTACGCTACCTTGTGATTTCTAAAGTTTATCAACTTAGTTAATATGCCTAAAATAATTACCCTTAATCCAACATAGCACATCAATTGCATGATACATATTATATCAACTTATATTAGTTGAGTAAGATACCATAACAACATTGCCTACCACATTATGCATCACCTATCACGTCAACATTGTCTACCACTTATATATATTATTGTACTTAATATTAAATTTAAGTATAATTAATATTACTTATTCTTTCAGTACTAAATATTATTTAAATTTAAATATTACTTCTACATATTACATTTAAATATTTAAACTTAATATGTAATACTTAATATTTTGATAATAATTAATAACATAAAAGTAATATTAAAATTTTAATTTAACAATGAATAATGCTTAAATATCATTTACATTTAATAATGATATAGTTGTTAAGTCAGCAGCCACATTACTATTTAAGGATTAAACTAATAAACAAAAGAACCCACAAGTAGTGCAAAGCAGTTTTCAAACCACATGAATCAAACTAAAAATCTCGAAAACCTAAGGATATTTTTGTGAACTTTTCATCAAATTTTATAGATCTATTTTTGTGATTTTTTCATCAAATTTTATGTGACTACTTTGAGAGCTCAACAGCTAAACTCACTAAAACTGATTATGTGAAAGCCCTTACCAACCCATTGGACACCTTACAGCATGATCAATCTTTAACTTGGAGCATTCACCATTCATAAGATTAACCCTCATGCCGATTTCTGACCTTTTTTACATTCATTACTCGGAAAAAGACACATTCTTCAAGGGTTGGAACAACTCAACATAATAATAATAATAATAATAATAATAATCACAAGAGAACAGAACCCAGAATCGAACTGTGGCTGCCGATTGACAGCCACATGGATTCATTTCTCCTTTCATCCGTAGCCTTGTTGGTGTTGGTGACTCTTTGATGATTTTATTTCAACTTGTGTATTTTACTTACAACTTTATACCATAACGCATATCATCATAGCGAATTATACCAAATTTTGAGACATTTACTAGCAGTGTCGCCTTCTACGGCAAGTCTGTAAATCAACATATCGTTCATGAAGCTAATTTTCCAGAGGATGCTATTAGCAATGGTGGAAATATTCATGAGCGAGGTGACACAGCAACTTCACCTATTTTTTTTTTTGTGAAAAATCTATACAAGCAACTCCACCCATGTAAATGATCACCCTTATATACCCGGTCTCAAGCATGAATAAAAGAGGGAGGCTTGGGTTAGGCTTCCAACAATGAGCATAAAATTTTGTTGGATTTACCTACTATGATTCTTGACATTACATCTATACAATCCATTCGAGTTTTTCAAATAATTATATCGATCGCCTGAGCAGGATAATTGAACTTTGTCTCGCCAAAATTTTCTTGGTGCACCACTAGCTAGTACTACATTTAAGATTTTAAGATCTTAATAGAAAGCATGAGAGCATATTTAATATGCAAGAGAAGACAATTTAGAAAGCATTTTTGGCCAAGATTAACTACCAATTAAAGCAATTAAAAAAAATGGAACTGTTAGTGTGTGTAAAATTGAAATACAAGTATTTGTTCATTTATTTGTCTACATTGGCAAATTAAAAAAAAAAAGGTTTATGCAATAGCATCATCAAATATATTCCATTTTTATCCCTTTCTAATCCTTTAAAAGGGTACTGAAAACTTCCTAAAGATAGTTGCAACCCTTTCCTGTATAGGATGTAAGATCCGGTGGGATTTGATAAGGCTTTACTGAGCACTGATCTAATTAATAACCATATTAACCTCTTATACTGAATCACACCAACAGGATTTGGACTCAAATTAGATATAAGATATATCCCATCCGTTTGAAATTCCTATTCCATATATAGAAATGGCTGGTTAGGAACTACCCCCACGGTTTCAACAGCAACTGTCTGGAACAGAAACCAGGCAAACCGGACACAAAACCGGAGACCATCCGGTTCGGCTCCAGTTTCACCTTCCATAGAACCAGAACTGAGTCGAAACAAGAACCAGTGATTTCAAACCACAGGTTCAATTTTTTTTTATTCCTTTATTTTACAAATATTTAATGATTTTCTGCTTGTAGACGGTTTAAGATTCAAGCCAGAACTGACCTCAGGAAAAACTGGAACCATCGGTTCCAAAAAAACATTGAAATTGGCTACAAAAGACAACAACAACAACTAAGCCTTTTCCCATATTAGACGGGGTCAGCTACATAGATTCATTGTTTCCACATAGCCCTATCATCCGCCATGTTAGCATTTAACTCACAATAAGCTAGATCATTCTTTATTATTTCTTTCCAACACTTTTGTAGTCGTCATCTGCCTATTTTAATACTTTCCAAATTTAGTTTTTCATACCTTCTTAAAGGTTCTTCTTTTAATATTCTTTCTATATGTCCAAACCATCTTAAACTATATTCTCTCATTTTATCCTCTATTAGTGTCACTCCTAATTTGTTTCTAATAACCTTATTATGTATACGGTCTTTTCTTTACGACCACTCATCCATCTCAACATCTCCATTTCTGTCACATACATGTTTTGTACGTGTTGATGATTAACTGTCCAACACTCAGAACCATAAAACATGGCAGGTCTAGTTGTTGCTTTATAATATTTACGTTTTAACTTTAACAAAGAATTCCTGATATTGGCTACCCTTTTCATTTTTTTAAGAAAGCTGAGAAAGAGCACATCTATTTCAAATCAGCTTAAAAATAGGGCTAGTAAATGAGCCGGGTTCCTTATAGATCGGCTCGGTCCAGCTTGTTCATGTTTGATTCGTGAAGTTAACTGACCGGAATATGAACACTCTGTCTTTGAATAAGCTTGGTGCTAGGACCTGAGCTCTGGACAAGCATGGATCATGAGACTGAAAGCAGTTCCAATTTCCTGGATCTCAGTCCTCTCTCTCTCTCTCTCTCTCGTGTGTGGTGTTATATACTTTAAATGTGTTTAAATGGCCATCTTGACTTAAAAAAGGAACTCAAGGCATACAGGGCACCATAATGGTTTACCTCGCCGTTTGGGGGTGTTTGCTTACGAGGCCTGGGACCATGGAGTTCCAGTTCTCGTCGTAATCATCAAATGCTGGTCTCGTGGCCCACCCACTGGGGTGAGCAGCTGGAACCAGTTCCGTGTCCTGGCCTCACAATCAAACATGGCCTTCACTACTTTGTGCCCAAGCGAGTAAATTTTGTGTGTGCTTTTGGGGTAACTGTACCTAAAAGGAAAACCTTAACAGACCTTTCATTGCATTGGTTTGCCTATAAATGCTTGTTCAAGCGTGTTGTCTAGCAATATCGTGACACTAACGGCAAACACGAAAAAAAAAACGCATTCAGGTAGGCAGGTGTTCCTCCCCTTCCACACTGCCCTTAAAATAGGCAATCCGAATCTCAGGTCCTGTCAGACAATGACATTCAATTTAAATGCATTTTGTTAACCCACGAATTTGATCTCGGTAAAAAATCTATACCAACTTATAAGCCTATGTTCTTAATTATAAGATAAATAGACCAAAATGCAGCTTCAACTTGAAGCGAGAACGCCACCTCAAACCCTAACACGAGAATCCACTTCGTGTCCAACCATTTCCATAATTCGGAATCAAACCCAACTCCATTCAGCATTTGATCCACCACATAATAATCCAATATGCTGGTGGAACCACTATGAAGAACAACACAATAACCAATCACAGATTTAACTTAATAAGGGTCATTAATCAAATATATTGTTTTTCAACCCTAAACTGTTGACAAGAACATCAGTTACTCAGTCCCAACTGAAATGCATTTCGATCTTAAATTCGTGTAAATTATTTTAAACTGATATAATTCACATTACTAGTGCATAACCCGATCATACACTTCCAAAAGAAATGTATACATGAACCTGCTAATCCATATGGTTATTTACAAATCAAACTAGGGTCTGTGTCTGGCCATTATCCACTTAAACCATTCTCTCAGAGAAGAACAGGATCCGCTTGAACCCGATCCGAGTCGCAGACTAAGCCTAAATTGGGTCATATTCGGACCCATACCCACGTACCCAATTGAAGCGGACAAGTTTTTAGATTCCTCTTACACTTGATTTCGGACCGGGTCCTCGGGAGATCGATCCGGATCCTATCCAACTACACATCCCTAAATCTAAGGGATTCCGATTGGCTTCAGATTTTGCCCTTTCTCGCCCTGTGCATTGCGTTTGCGCGTATAAGAAACCCTTCGCTCCCTTGTCTTCGATTTCCTTCGCACACGAACGCCGAGAGAGAGAGAGAGAGAGAGAGGGCCTAATAGATGAAAAGAGGGGATATCTTGTCCAACTCGTTATTTTTGTGGCTGTTTGCGTTGGTGGTAGCGGTGAAACTGCGGTTTTCTTCAAAGGAGTTATAGAAAGAAGGGAAGAAAGTGTAACCATCTTTCCCTTTTTGGTGGAAAAGGAGAAAGAAGACGACATGGGGAGCAATACCAACAATATCAGCAGTAATGGAAAGGGTGGTGATGCCGGCGTCCCTGCAAATGCGAGGAAGATTGTCCAGAGTTTGAAGGAGATTGTGAACTGCCCCGACCATGAGATCTACGCTATGCTCAAGGAGTGCAATATGGACCCCAACGACGCCGTTCAAAAGCTTCTTTCTCAGGGTACGGGCAAAAGAGCGAAGTAAAACTAGTTTCACTCCGCCGTTCTTGTATCTCGGTGCCACGAATATGCATGTTTATCCTTATTTGCGTTTATTTGTGTTTATTTTTGGCCATTGCCATCTCTTTTCCCCCCTCCTTTGGTGTCTATGTGATTGCTGTTCTTGGGGTTTGTTTCGCTTTTGGCGTTTTTGGTCTTGCTTTTGTTGGTTTATATTTTGTTGTGCGGTTATATTTGTTGTTGAGGCTTTTCAAGGACTGTCGATGTGGTATGCTAGTCTAGTTCATGATTCGGGTTTGTGAGTGTTCTGTTGTTTGATTAGCGAGATGATGATGCTTTCCTGTCTTCACTTGTATTTGGTCTTAGTTTCGTTTCTTGTAACGCTGCTGTATCCGCTTATTCACTTTCTTGGATTTGCCATAAAAAAGTGACGCCTTTTCTTGCTTGAATAGGTCAGGCCTGTAAAACGGTCGAGTTTTTCGTCTGATGTCATTCCTTTGTTTCCACTGTTTTGCGGCTTTTAGAGTATCCTTGAACGTTACGACCATATTCTAGTTTCCGACAGTTACATACGTGAAACTTCTAAAGTAGGAAAGCCTAGGTGAATTTGTTGGAGGCTTCATGGGGTGTAGGGTTTGATAGAAGTTGGATCAATTGCAAGAGCATGCCCTTAGATGGGGCTGCTGGCCACGAAGTTGTTTGACAGCAAGTTACAAATGTTCAGTAACTTCAGTTTGTCTTCGCTGGTTTATGAGATAATTGATCCTCGTCTGTTGAAATGTGTTTGCGGTTATTCATGTTTTAAGATGTTGATGCCCTGAGAATTTTATCTCTAGATTTGTAGACTTGTAACTTGGTGATTTTAGATAAAACGTTTGTAGTTCTTACCACTACCAGACGTCTTCTCTGTCCTAGACTGTTTTGTTTTCACTGTCTTTTCAATTGAGTACAATGATCATAATACCTATACCAATGCTGTCAACATGGCATAAATTTAGTTTGGCAATGAAGCTGCTTAACAATGATTCAGAAGGTTGATGCAGATCAATTAATTCTTGTCCTGAATCTGTTAAAGTTTCTTTTACTCACTTAGGACTAGATTTAGTTGGCATACATGGCCAGAATATTGTTCTACCTTTCAGTCTCCATGTGTAGCTCTATTGTAAAATTGCAAGGGTTCAGTTTTTGCTGCTTTGAATAATTCCAAGGTGCGTAATGTTACTTCATTTCTCAGAACCTGTATTTAGTTTTTGACACAAAGTGGTGGTCCTTTATTTCTTATCTTTTCCCCTTATCTGGCTGGAAAATGTTTCTTAGTTATTTGATTATTTGAATGTGTCGAACAATTCCATCAATGCTGATGCTGTCTAATACCATGGGACCTGAGGGATGTAATCTTTGATTCTGATCTCACTCATTTTAGATATAGCCATGATATCTTTGTATCTCACGATAGGGCAACAATATATGATTTCATCCCTGAGAGATCATCAAATATAGACTAAAATTAAAAGAGCTAAATGTAGTGCTGAAAATTAAATGCTCATGACATGAAATGCGAATTCAATGTGTTATATTATTGTTGTGGTTTGGACATGTAGAAAGATGACCAAAGGAAGTTCCACTAAGAAGGTATGAAAACTAGATTGTGAAAATGTTAAAAGAGGAAGAGGAAGACCACAAAAGTGTTGGAAAGAAACAATAAAGAAGATCTAACTCATGTTGAGTTAACTGCCAGCATGACACATGGTAGGGCTCTGTGGAAACAAAGAATTCATGTAGCCGACCCCATCTAGTATAGGAAAAGCCTTAGTTGTTGTTGTTGTACTGCTGTGGCTTGAAAACTTTTCTATGCTCTTCTTACTACAATGCCACAAGTCCTTTGTCGATGGTATGTGGTCAGTACATCGCTAAAGCGTTTTAATGTCTCTACACGATGTACTGGGCACTATTTGGTGGTGTCCATCAAAACTGCATGGTTGTTGTTGGCTATACAGATGCTAAGTTCACCTGTATGAATAATTTTTATCACCCTTATATTAATTTTCTGTAATAATGCAAAAACACTTTCAATTTCTATTGTGTTGCAATTATATTACTATAGATGTTTTAGTATGATTCAGTTTTTATCTATTCTGGGTGATGTAATTATTTAACATATTTCTTACTTTATGCTTGATTGTTTATTACTAAAATCAGTTTCAGTTTCTGTGATGTATGGTGATTTTCTCTTATTGATGATGCTCATTTGTTACTACAAAGAGGGTTCTCTTATTTTACGCTTCTTATTCTGGAAATTTTGCAAAGGCTTATCCATAGGGTGCTTCAAACAGTTGCTTCTAGCTTGTTTTGCACTTATCAGCTTCAGTAAGTTCCTTGCTTTAACTTGTTTATTTTTATTCTAGATCCTTTTCATGAGGTGAAGAGCAGAAGAGAAAAGAAAAAAGAGGTCAGTGAAGTGGACAATGTAAAACTGGTGCACTTTTATGTTCTATAAGGTTTCATAATCATGGTATACATAATCACACATGTATGCATATAGAACAACACTAAGGGTTATGCTTTAGCCTGCAGTAGCTGCTCTCATGCACTACTCGAGTTGGATCATATGGCTGATGTTACTAATGCTTGGGGCTTTTACACATTTCTTTTCTAATTTGATTTTTTTCCTATCAAACACCAGTTGAGGGAGGAAGATAAGAAGGAGAAATGGAGCACACAACCATAAATTAACACAAAAAAATTAATCTCTAGAAGAAATGTGTAAGTCCACCCCAAACATTTGTAAGATTCTGTTTCAGCTGTCTGATCTAACACATATCAGATGGTTGAGATATGCTAGTATGGGCTTGCACATAAATCAGCTAGTACATGCTGGCTGTTCTCTCTCTCTCTCTCTCTATATATATGTGTGTGTGTGTGTGTGTGTATGTATGTATATATATATATATATATGCATGTCTAGTTTTAGGTAATTGTTTATTCCTATATCACCACTAAGTCATTGCATTGTAGATTTTGTATGACTGATTATGTATTCCTGAAACTTCCTCGGTAGCTTCTGTGGTTGATCTCCTGAGAACATTGAGTATTTATCTTTCATCATGCTCTTATAATGAAAAGGACTTTCCATGGAAGAAATAGTGCTGTTAAAGTGCATGGCTATATGCTCAAGTGAATCACTTAACCTCTGGTTCTTTTTGTCTTTTTCCTCCAAATTCCAGACAAAGGAGTCTTCAGACTACAAACCTCATGGAACTTCAAGCCGTGGAGGTAGGACTGGAGTCGATCGTGCTGCTGCAGGTGTGGGAGCTACACAATATGGCTCTAATGGTGAGCTAGTCAACGTTGTGCTTTTTGTGAGTATATAATGGGAGGTGTAGTTGGTTTTGCCATGTGTTCTTATACTCCCTTGGGATTCTTATTTTTCCAGAATCTGGAGGTACACGCAGTAAATCTGTCCAGAAGAAAGAAAATGGTATAAATATTGTTCCAAGTTCTTCAGCATTTTCGGCCTGTGTGCCAGGAAGCAGTGATAGCAGGAGATTTGATTCCACAAGGTGATTTTATGATGGTGATGGCATGCACAATGTTTTTAAACTTTTATGACCACTTTCTTGTCAATGCATTTTTTTTTGGGGAATATTCTAACCCAGTCATTTCCTTAATTTGTGCATTTTTTGGTTGAACTTGAATTGTGCGGTCTCTGTTTCATTGCCTATTATGTGCCCAACACGCATTTTGTACTTGAGAAATGAGCTAGTAACCTTTGGCTCTCTTGAGGACATACAGAAGTTGTAAAACATGTTTATCAATGTGCTTCTGAAACTCTGTTCTCTTGAATAGAAAGGGATGTAGCTGGTCAAATTACATACATATTCTTCTAAGACTGGATACTTTTACCCGTGTCTTTATTAGAATTAATTGAATATAGTTGAGGTGATTGTCTTTAAAGACCAAGTCATTCAAACTCTCTCTCTCTCTCTCTCTATATATATATATATATATATATATATATATATAGAGAGAGAGAGAGAGAGAGAGAGAGAGAGAGAGAGAGAGAGAGAGAGAGAGAGAGAGAGAGAGAGAGAGAGAGAGAGAGAGAGTCTTAGTGGAATAATGGTGTTATTTTGTATTTAATGCATCATACATTTTGAATGCTCATCTTGTTTTCATGATGTTAGTTATCAGAAACAAATTGGGAGTGACACCAACACATGATAAAACAAGAGAAAATAGTTTAAGATGGTTTGAACACATGAAAAGGTGACCAAAGGAAGTTCCAGTAAGAACGTGTGATAAACTAGATGGTGATACTGATTTTTTTAAAAGAGAAAGAGGAAGATCGTAAAAGTGTTAGAAGAGAAATAAATACAAAAATGATCTAGCTTTTGTTGAGTTAACTGTTACTGTGGCACATGATGGAGCTCTATGGAAATGAACAATCTGTGTAGCTGATCCCATTTATTATGGGGAAAGGCTTACTGTGTGTGTGTGTATATATATATATATATATATATATATATATATATATATATATATATATATATATATAGAGAGAGAGAGAGAGAGAGAGAGAGAGAGAGAGAGAGAGAGAGAGAGAGAGAGAGAAGTAATTACTGTTGAAGCATTGGCGAGCGCTTAGTGACAGACATCACAAACTCTTTCTTTTTCTGCGTGTGGGAGGGGTGCAGGGGGCTTTGATAACTAATCATGTTCTTAATAATTTATCTTGTT
Source organism: Brasenia schreberi (assembly GCA_036023115.1). Classification (NCBI taxonomy): domain Eukaryota; kingdom Viridiplantae; phylum Streptophyta; class Magnoliopsida; order Nymphaeales; family Cabombaceae; genus Brasenia; species Brasenia schreberi. The sequence continues at coordinate 1,707,155 of JAYKKT010000072.1, forward strand.
ACATTTCATCTGTTGCGTTGGTACCAGGCTTATATAATGTGGTTCCTTCTGTATGCATGATTTTGAGTTTCTTGTTTAAGTGCCTTTTTTTATACGTTAATTTTTAAAAATGTTCATCTGATTTTCTGTTCAAGTTTCTGATTTTCAATGTTTGTGATGTACATATGGTTGCACTATCTTTTTCATCTTTTAGTTCAACTTTTTAAAGTATTTTGATTTCTGCAGTGATTTTTTCTCTGTTGAGAGCACAAGGCATACAGGGGATTGGGATGGTGCTACTACCTTGTCCTCACAGCCTACATCAGGATATCGATCTGCATATGTTGGAATTCCAGGCCAGCCTTCAATGGCTGACATTGTGAGGTCTGGAAGGCCGGGTATTAAGCCACCAAGCTCATTAGTGTCAGCCATTTCATCTTCCCAGATAATGAATGCCAATCCCTCACTGTCTTCCAGCCATGTTGCCAAACAATCCCTTCTCAGCATGCCTGTTCCACCTATGTCTCCACATGAGTTGTTAATTTCACATGATCGTTCATCCAAGGTCCAAGATGCATTGAAACATGAAGTGGGTGTCACCCAGCATGTTGTTGGTGATGGCTGGTCCATGGTGGAGCAGTCCTCCTTGAATGCATCTTCTCTATCAGATCCAAGTGGTGAGTCTGTACCTTATGCTGACGCAAATGATAAGTCCATTCTGCAGACAGAGGCCACCATGAATTCCAGCTATCATGCAGATGAAAAATCGGCCACAGAGCCAAGTACTGCAGGTCAACCATTACCTGCTGACACAAGTGGGACTGCATTAACATCTAATATTCATATAGTAATGGACAAGTCTGCTGTCCAACAAGACTCGAGCCATTCTAGTGATGCACACTTCAGTGGCTGTCCCTCATACCAATCTGCAGGGGTTAGCTTGGAAGACTGTCAAGGTAATTTATACATATTTGGAGTCGTTGATATGATAATATATTTGTACGATTTTATCTCTGTAAGCTAAGTCACACATACACTTCTAAGGGGTGGAGTGTCGACCTCGACATTGGTGCGACACCGACACCGACACTATGTCTGTGCGGCATGGCAAAAAAAAATGCAATTTTTTTTTGTAACTCACCGATAAATGGGTCTGGATAATGAAGATTGATTTGTGTATTATGATGAAATTAGTAGTTGTTTACCATTTATGTGTTTTGCTTTAATATAAAGTTGTGTACTTGCTATTGTAGCTTATACAATATTAGCTTGAATGATTTTGGGTGCGGACAATTGGTTTCTTATTACTCAATCTGATTTGACTCTTGACTCCATATTGTATGCCTTTGCACAGAATAATCTCTATCACCAAACACATATGAAGACCAAGAACATTGCCAGATCAATAGAACAGAAGAGTATGACATCACTAGTGGATCCTAGCACAAATACTAGTATATATTATATCCTAAAGATCTCGAAACTCTTTAAATCCATAACTTGGATATTTTGCAGCACGTAAAATCAGTGTTGTCTGACGCGTATCATATTGCGTATCGCTGGGCTCCACGATACGGGCGTATTGTATCGTACTTTAATATTAAAATAATATAAAATTTATTTAAAAAATCAAGAAAATTAGTAAAAATCCAAAAAAAATCTGGAAAAAATCTGATAATTGCTGTAAATTCATATAATGCAAAGTTTAGCACAGATTGAACATTCAACATTGAACAATTGGATCCAAAATTACATATTTTGAAGCAAAAAATGAAATACATTTACATTTTACATATTTGAATTTGTATAAGGATTATTAACTAAATAATCTTCATCTTCTACTTGATAAAGATTTAAAGTTTCTCATCACCTTCTGCTTTAAAATGGAAATCTTCATCTCCTTCGTGATGTTGTTGCACTTCAAATTAATTCATGCAATGTCTTCTTCTGTTAGGAGTGCATTTTCTTCGTTATCTTCCATAATCCACTCATCTAATATATCAAAATTAACAAACTGCTATCTTTGTACTTGTAGTTGTCATATTTGCTAATTTTCATATGTGAGCAAAACAATGAGCTCAATTTCTTTGATTATTGACTCTATGGCACCTCAGTGATGTGATATTATTACTTGATTATATCCCTTTTTCTCTTACAATTAGCTTTTTAACTAATGCTTGAGCTTCATTTCTCACTTCACAGATTGAGTTAAGCCTCACACACGTTGATCATGTTCAACTCAATGGAAGTCACGTAAGGTGAACCCTAAAATAGTGAAGTTGTGAAATGCCCACTCAATGAACCGAGATAATCAAATATTTTTAATTGTTTGCGATCTCATGAAATTAGAAACTGCTAGCAGAAATATACCTAAAAGTTGGCAACAGAAAGGAAAATGATTTTGTCACAATTTTTATTTGTTTATAAATTATTCTTATTCAATAAATAAAATTATAAACCCAAATTACAAGCATAGGGAAGTGAAGAGAGGTGAAGAGAGGCCAGAAATCTGCAAAAAAAATTTTGGGCGTGTCGTACGATACAGTATGATAACCTGTATCTTACGATAGAGGTTACCGTATCGTATCGTGATCGTACGATACGGTGCGATACGGATAACACTGCGTAAAATCATTCTAAGTTTCAGATCGTTACGAGGGAACTTGCTAATTGATACCTACGTGCACTTAAAATTAACAAATGCTAGTTGTATTATGATTGATTTATGTAGCTTGAATATTATTTATAATATATAATATTATATACCCTAGCCGTGTTGCCGCACTCAAAATTTTTGAAATTTGCTGTATCCCGCACCCACACCCGCACCCGTGTGACATAGTCTGCAATTATGTAGTGTAGGTTTCCGCACCCAAAATTTTTGAAATTTGCTTATTTTGCCCTGGTTTGTAGTTTAGTGTTGATCCAGTTATTGGTGCATGGAAGAGTAATGTAGTTACAGTTTGTCTTGCATTCAACTCTTATCATCGTTAAGACAAATGGTGATGCTATACACCGGTTTTTTTTATTGTTACTGTTTTTGTCATATTCAAGATGAAATCTACCAAGTACGTTGGTGTATGTTATTTGCAGATGACATTGTGTTAGTGGAGGAGTCTAAGGAAAAAGTTAATAGAAAATTTTAACTCCGGAGAGAAACATTAGAAAGCAAAAGCCTCCGACTTAGTAGAACAAAGACAGAATATATGTAATATAAGTTTGATCATTTGGTTACTCAGAGGACATAGAAATTAAAATTGGCACACATTGCATCCCCTAAAAGGAAAGTTTTAAATACCTAGGGTCAATTTTTAGAGTGATGGAAGAATTGATGGAGATGTTATACATATAATTAATGTTGGTTGGTTAAAATGGAGAGGAACATAAGGTATTCTTTGTGATAAGAAGATACCATTAAAATTAAAAGGTAAATATTATAGAGCAGCAATTGGACCTATCATGTTTTATGGTTATGAGTGTTTGCAGTTAATCATCAACATGTACAAAGATGTCTATGACAGAAATGAAGATGTTGAGATGGATAAGTGGCCATAGAAGAAAAGACCGTATATATAATGAGGTTATTAGAAATAAATTATGTGGCACCAATAGAGGATAGGATAGAATGAGAGAATATCGTTTACGGTGGTTTGGACATATAGAAAGAAGATCAAAAGAAGAACCTGTAAAAAGGTATGAAAAACTAGATTTTGAAAGTATTAAAAGAGGTAGAGGACGACCACAAAAGTGTTGAAAAGAAACAATAAAGAATGATCTAGCTTATTGTGAGTTAACTGCTAACATGGCACATGATAGGGTTATGTGGAAACAAAGAATTCATTTATTCGACCCCGTCTAGTATGGGAAAAGGCTTAGTTGTTGTTGTTGTGTCTAAATATTTGCGGAACTTAGTTGTCGTGTCTCTTTTGTCAGCATTCTTCTATAAGTTCTTCCAGTAGATTCTGTGTGGCAATGCAATTAATGTTCGCCACTGTAATGTTCAGAAATGAAATGTTCTATCTGGATGCAGTATTATGTATGAAATTTCTTCTCTTCTCGATATATGTCAGATGTTTGAATCCTGCTTATGCTTCTAGTTCATGCTTCCTATCACCCAAAACTCGTGCATGATTGAAGTGTGTATCTTGGACTTCTCTATACGAAGTTGTGATGTTTCCATGTCCAATGTTTTTGTGGTTTCTTCCTTCAGGGTTTGGGGATGGTTTAGCGAATCCTATAAAAGATTACAGTGTCTCAGCATCTGTTGAGGATGTTAATGCAGCCTTGTCATCCAATGTCGTACAAATGCAGCAGCTAAGTTTGCGGAAAGAGGATACTGCATCATCAAGAACAGAGGATAACATGGCAGTGATAATGCCAAATCATCTTCAAGATCCTTCAATAGATTGCTCCCATTTGAGTTTTGGTAGCTTTGGATCTGGAATTAGTGCTGCATTTTCTACAGGTTTTACCGCAAATTCTTCAAAGGATGACCTGGAGGAGACTTCTGTAATGGCAGTTACCTCTATTGTCAGTGAATCTACTATCAGGTACACTATTATACATCTTGTTTAATCTGTGAACTGATGCCAGGTGATTAATTAATTCAAGCATTGTGCAGAAACTCTGAATTCCCTGCGAGTGATCAACTACAAGCTCCTTCAAATGAGAATCTTGTTCCTAGAAGCAGTTCCTTGGAAAACTTTGATTCTGCACCTTCTCAACCAGAGGTTGTAAAAGATATCAATGTCGAAACTGCACAAGCACAACATTACCCGTATCCATCATCTGTACCTAATTATGCATTTGAAAGCACTGGTCAAGCCACTGTTTCGACATATCCATATGAGCAGACTGACTCTTCACTTCCCAACCTTTCTCCTCTATCTAGTATGATGGTAAGCTCTCCATGGTGCATCTGCTGTATCTTTGAGCTGTACCGTCTCAAGTTTCAACTTATTGGGGATTTAATAAGTAAATGTGGTTCACAGTTGTCTTCTTGTATGGACGCAAACTGTTCATTGTTTCTGTTCCAGCTGAAGTAGTTTTCTAGTTCCTTGATAAACTGTAAAAAAAAACTGTTGCTGAAGGCGAGCCAGGGCCAAGATATTGAATTGCATGCTTGGTTTGGACACCATTATTTCTAATATAAGGGTTGCTTGCTGGACCAAGATTGGGACTCGGCCTCTTATTCTCAACTGTTCTTTTTATCTGGCTGTAGTTGGTTGAAAGAACTGAAATCACCCTTCCAAAGTCTTCCCAACACCAGAGTGTGAGTTTTGGGCGAGTTCCACTTTGTACCTTTTCCAGTATATGGCTGGTTAGGAAACATGTGACCTCATGAAAACGTCCTTGGATGTATGTCCTGGTAGTTCGTGACATTTTGATATGCATTCTGGATGATGTTAGTGCTGTCCGATTCAACAGTAAGAGACCAACCTTCAGATTGTGATTATATTGGTACTATTGTTATGCCTTTTATACAATATTTTGGAAGTGATTTCTGCTATGATATGTTCGTGAATGGTCAGCCTCCTGCTATACTAATTTTGTGATACCCGATACCATGCATATTACACATATAAAAGATTTTAATAAGCTTTATTTGTTTTATGGATCATGAACTTCATAGAGGCCTGCTCTTGAGCATATGCCCATTCATTCTTGAGCATAAGCCCATTCATGAACTTCATAGAATGCCCATTCATTCTTCAGTAAGAGACCAATCTAGTTCTGTCCTTGATTTGAAACCCAACCCCTTTTGCTGATCCAGATGGCATTTGTCATGGTCCTATCTGGCCATTGCATGGCTCTTAGATTGGCATTGGTGATTTCTCTTCCAGTTTTTTGTACTTCTTCAAGCCTCAATTTGTCGAAGAATCGCTGATATTATGAAAATAACATGCGTCTTTTTCATCATGCATGCAAGTTCATGCACATAGCCAGGCCTGACTTTGCAATTTGCATGAGGTGATGGGAGTGATGCTTTATCTCATTCTCTTCAATTAGCATCCGGAGCTCAATAAACACCCAACCGATAACTGATGCTTTACTTGTGTTATTTCCTCTCCGTTTATCCCTAATTTGATAGATTCTATGTTCTTACTTCAGTCTTCCTTGTTTTGTTTAGGTTTGTCCTTTCCTTGTTCCTCAATTGTCTGCCACCTTTGTTTGCTTCCTGGATATATTGGTTCATCATACAAAAGTTACAATTTTGCAAAGAAAAATGAGGAAATCTGTACCAATTCATGTATGTAATGTGTATATTGAATTTAGTTGGTCATCAGTTTTGCTTGTTGAACTGGTTATCCGTGCTCGTTGATCTCTGTTGGAGATGTATGCGTAACTTATACATGCTTCTTATTGCTGTCTGAACATTGATTTCTTTGCTAATCTCGATAGTTGGATATGCTTCTCTTTGCTGGCAATGTACAAACGGTATAATTTAATTTTGATATTTTTTTTCTTGTTCATCATTTCAGCAATCATATGGAAATCCATCCCAAAGCAATTTCATGTCTTCTTCAGCCCAACCTGTTAAGGAATCTGAGCTTTCTTTCTCATCATTCCTTGCAACTCAATCAATGCCAACAAAATATGGCAGTACGGTATCCTTCATCAGTGGTCCTAGCATTTCAATGCCAGAAGTACTACATTCTGCTGTTCTTCACTTGTATTTTCTTGAATAATTTGTAATGAAAATCTTGAAACTAATAATGACTAACCATGCAGACAGGAAAACCAAACGTATTCTCTCAGTCAACTGTACAAAGTATTCCAGGCGGCAGCTTGCACGCGACTCCAACTCTTCCGCATGTACCTCTGCAAACATATTCACAGCTTCCTCTTGGACATTTTGGCAACATGTTGAGCTATTCTTACCTACCCCAAAGTTTTGCTTACTTACCTTCTGCATTTCAAGCATATGCTGGAAACAGTGGTTATCATCCATCTGCTGCAGCTGCGCATGGTGCTGGAATGAAATATTCTTTGCCACAATATAAGAGCACCATGTCTATGAACAGTTTGACCCCTTCTGCGCCGATCACTGCTGGTTATGGAGGCTTTGGGAGCTCGGCAAATGTCCCTGGAAATTTCACATTAAATCCACCTTCAAATTCTGCGGCTATGCCTACCAACTATGATGACATTCTAGCGTCCCAATACAAGGAAAACAATCATTTTCTTTCAATTCCACAGGTAAGCTATTCCAGCCCTTTTAAGGTTTCTGGTTTCGTACTTGATTTGGAAATGTGAAAAGGAGTCCAAAACGCAGATCAGTAAGGTGTGAGAAATTAGAGGGGAAACACTTTAAACTAGGTGGAGGTAGGCCTGACGAGTGTTGAAAGGATACAACAAACGGGAACCTGGCAACCTGCCTTTCCGAAGTTAAATACTCATTTGACACTTGATTGTGCACAATGGCGATGAAGAACCCATGTAGTCGACCCCACTTAATGTGGAGTAAAGGCTTTGTATTGGGTTTACTTGGTTTCATGCTTGCTTTTGACGTTGGTTTTCCCAATTCGCCTGAATTGCATTTTCTTCGTAGAATGAAAGCTCTGGTATGTGGATGCATGCTGCTGGTTCAAGGTCTCTATCTGCCCTTCCTTCAAGCACATATTACACTTTGCAAGGACAGAATCAGCAGTCCATACTCCGACAGATGCAGCAGATTTCACAGTATGCTCCGGCAGGTTACGCAAGCTTCTACCACTCTCAGTCAGGAGTTTCACAGGCTGGTCTGGAACAGCAGCACGATCAGGGCGATTCAACAGCAGCCTCCCAAGGCCCGACCTCTCAGCAATCACACCAAATCTGGGCGCATAGCTACTGAACTTGTAGCCGAGATACTTGATTGTGGTCTAATGGGTCAGTGAAGGCTCCTAGGGAGCTTGCTGCCGTGGTTACTTGGCATATATTTAAACTGTTTCAGGTTGCTTTAACTGTACATAATAAGTGAGAACCAAAAAAACAACTTTGTTCCACGGAACAGATCTTCTGGTTGCCCTGTTCTTGAGGTTGTATTCTAGTTTGACCTAGGAACGGTTCGATAGACTGACTAATCAGATCTTTTCCCTCTCTCTGTTCTGTTGATTAGCTCGCCTTAACAGTGTTTTATTAACAGCAACGGCATTTTACCGTTTTTTTCTCTAGATCAGATGTTACTTCCATCTTATGTGTGCTTGTGCATTACATTATCTGCTTTGATGGCATGCTGCGCCTTAGCTGACATCCCCCGGAAAAGCTACTTATACATCAGTGGCGGATTCAAGTCGGTTAGTATGCATAGTAATCTGGCTTCCATCTTGATATCATGTGTATGTATGGTGCGTGTGTTTATAAAACATGGGCATCACAAGTTCGTTTCATTTTGCAACTCTCATAGAGTCTGCTTTATTTATCATGGTGGTAGTCCGAACCATTTCACTATGGTTCACTGTGCCGCGTGTGTGTTTATAGAACATGGGCATCACAAGTTCGTTTCATTTTGCAACTCTCATAGAGTGCTTTATTTATCATGGTGGTAGGCCGACCCATTTCACTATGGTTCACTGTGCCGTACACGATGTGAAAAATCAAAGGTGAAAAATCACAATATGTTATACATGATCCCTAAAGGCGTCTCTTTTTTCTTTCTTTGTAAACCTTAGATTTGCTTTTACTAGCGGCAAGGAGCTTGGCTGCTTAAAGGTCCGTAGTAAGCTCAAAGGTAGAGGCGGTGTGAGGTTTGTTTATCAAAGTGGAAACTGGTTGTATTGTGAAAGTTACGCTCTGTCAACCCGCATCATCATGAACCATTGTCACTTCGTCTGGTCCATTTGAGTCACTGCTGCGCACGGTTCTGCAACAGACCAGCCGTTCCCAGGCTGGCAAGACTGTGTTGCTGGTGCTCAAGTCCAGGTTTGGGAGATGGTTGTTGGTGCTCTTACTGTTTCAGGTTCAGTGATGATCATGGCAGCAACTTTTAACTGCTCGTACTTGCTTACTTTTCACTGCATTTGGGCTCTGCAGTGCATCGCTAAGAAAGAATGCTCTAACGGAATGCTCATAGTTTGTAAAAACTATGGTAGATAAGTCTGAAAATGTTTTACGTTGGCTGGCAGAAGCCTAACGCAACCCTCCTCCTTTATCCGGGCTTAGGACCAGCCATGCATGGGTGACCCCTCATGGGCAGAGTTCTTTCTTGCATTATTCAATTTTTTATGTTATTCCTTACAGTGCATTTTGACATTCCCTGGAATATATTCATTTATGAACATAGTTTTTGGGAAGGTTGTATACGATGTTGACATCTTCATCGGTGTTGGCATGAAAGTGCATGGTGCTTCATCACATTCAGTGACCCTTATTTTATTCTCTTTCATTTTGAAGGTAAATGGTCCTGTTCTTGTTGAAGACACCTGCCTCTGTTTCAATGCATTAGGTGGTCTTCCTGGACCATACATGTAAGTTCTTGCATCTTGTTTAAGGGAAGCTATTCTATTTCCCCTAATTCTTGCACTGCTTCTTCAGAGATACTTCTAGTATAGGTTACACTTGCAGGTCATCTGTTAGCAGCTGTTGCTCATGTTGTTCTGAAAGTTTTCTTTTCGTATTCTGAAAACTGTTTCTGTTTGTTTTGATGTATTTGAATCGGGATTATCATGTGATGCAGCAAGTGGTTTCTGCAAAAGATTGGACATGAAGGTACTAGGTCCTTTGTGTTGTCGGACAGGAATCTGCTTATGCACTATGTGTTGACTCCCAACAAGCAATGACTGATAAAGGATGATGGAGAGCTTGGTATTAACTAGCAAGAGGTTATTCTGCGTCATGCGTTAGTAAGCTTTTACATGATACCAGAATTGCGCAAAACATGGAGGGAACCCTGCCGACTGAACCTCGTGGTTGGGCAACAAGCTACATCTCTCAACAATAGCTAATTCAAAGAAATCTCCTTGAACGTGAGGCGAGATTGAAATGACGAAAATTTCCCACCTCTTACCATTGTTCTTTGGGCTTGGTGGCCCAGGTTCTTCCTCGTCTCCGATGGATTTCTGGATAATATAACAAACAGTAATCAGTACCGAAGTTGGGGACCATCTCGATGCCAACTAAAGCATTTCGCCATATGTTGCACCCACACACCCAGAGAGAGAGAGAGAGAGACGGGGTGTGGGGGGGAGGGTAGCAATGCATCTTCTCCACATTTTAAAGAGTGTCATATCCAGCAGTCAGCGGTACACCGATTAGATAGCTCCTTTGTCACTAAATGGGATGAGATCGTTGTATCATCGTGTTATTACATCCCAATGCCGTTCCTATTCATTCTGTTCCCAATTTGAAGAGCACACTGATCCCCCAACTCCCAATTTGACTTTGGGCAGACGGATGACCAGCCAAGGTTAAAGATCCTACAGTAACAGGAGCTAAAGTTAGCTTATTTAATATACTGGAGACTTCGATAGAAAACAAGAAATGGCTAAACAATTAAGGGACTATTTATGGGGAAGTAGAAACGTAGAAACAGCAGTTCTAGCTGTGTCCAAGAAAACTTTCTGTTTACAGAACAGAGATCAACGAAAACAAGAAATGGCTAAACAAATAAGGGACTATCTATAGGGAAGTAGAAACATAGAAAAGCAGTTCTAGCTATGTCCAAGGAAATGTTTGTTAACAGAACAGAGATCAAAGGATCGTGCACAGGAGATGGTTTTGGCAATGCAAAACAAATCGCTACGCAGGATTTCTAACACCTTGCAGAAAGCTGTTGCTTAAACCATGATTTTGGCCATGACTCAAGCACTCAATCATGATTGTTGCATTGTTTTCTGCATGGAAGTTTAGAAGCAGCATAATCTTCTAAAGAAATCAGACTCAACATGGTAACGGGGGTTGGCAGAAATAATGTTTACACAGAGTCATGGACTCATATATGCTGGAAACACCAGTACCATGTTCCCCTGTCCCAAACAGAGTAAAAGCTAGAAGCCCAAGACAAACGAAACAGACCATAGCTTCTACAGAAGACTTATGTCGGAAAATGAAAAATATACGTACCCTCAGCAGCATAATCTTCTAAAGAAATCAGACTCAACATGGTAACGGGGATTGGCAGAAATAATGTTTACACAGTCACGGACTCATATATGCTTGAAACACCAGTACCATGTTCCCCTGTTCCCAAACAGAGTAAAAGCTAGAAGGCCCAAAACAATCGAAACAGACCATAACTTCTACAGAAGACTTATGTAGGAAAATGAAAAATATACGTACCCTCACGTTTATCAAAACCCCTGCTCGTTGCAGACAGAGAATCACACTGCGGCTTGCTTCATAAGAAAATTGTGGCTACGATTCTGACTCCACGAAAGTACAAACCTATGCGTTCATGACCATGTAACTGTCCGACTCCCCATATTCAAATTGGTCACCTTCTGTAACTTTGCACAATCACAGGACAAGCTTTTATTTTGTTAATGATGAAAACAAGCCTATAACACATTTAGTACATGAGCAAATCATTCAAAAAGTTTGGAGAATTTATGTGCTATAAAATGACTGCCCGTTGACCTATAAAGTGACAACAAAATGCAAACCTGATATTTTAGATATTATTTTTCAGACGGCACATGGATAGGTGTTTCTTAACGTCATCCCAATCTGCAAAATAAAACCCTTTAAGACTGAAGGCATTGCTTTAAGTTCAGACTAGGGAACCTAAAGAAACAGAAGCATGCCTGGTCTCTGACGGAAGTCCAGCTCTATCCCGTTGCCATTGATGTCCATGTGATTTGGTGTCACATACTTCCCAACAGTCACAACAACACCAGATCCATCGTGGAGTTCAAACACGGACTGGATCAACCCCTGATGAAATGCTGAACAGCATGAGAAAGATGGATGATGTTGCATTCAATTAAGACACATTTTTGACAAAAGTAGGCCATCTGACCTTCCCAAATGTCTTTTCACCCACAAGAACAGCTCTGCAATTATCATGAAGAGCTGAAGCAACCTGACCAATAGTGAACCATGTATAAAACTTTGGTGTGATAGAATCGTAATGTATGAAGCGAAGTTCAAAACTCAGAACTCACTATTTCGCTTGCACTGGCAGTATGGTTGTTGACAAGCACCTGGCACAAATAGTTCAAAGATCCTTATTCAAATGGTGTCTCTTGTAGACATACCAAAGAGAAAAAGAGAAAATTTTTAGATGTGCTTCACATGATTCACATTCTTGGTCTGGAATTTGTGATCCACACAGTAGGAAATTCAGTCATTTTCATTGTTATCAAGACTCATCAATCAGAAACATGTTTTTGCCACCACATTGTCACGCCTTTTAATAACTTAACCAGATGCTTCAGAACAAAATTATTGAAACAGTTGCTAGTTTTCGAGCCATCTATTGTACGAAGACAACATTAGATCACCTGGTTGGCATGGTGGACTTTTGGGATTTTATTCATAGAGCCTCATGGTTAGGTTGGTTCACAGGCATCCCAATTGCAGCCAAAGAGAACTCGGCCGTTTCTTCACAATGTTCACATACACACACAACCAGATGTGTGTGCATCATTTAGCAAGGCATTCAGGAGGCTTATACAGTACATTTGACTTGTAATTGATCTTCAAAACAATTTTTACAGGTTCATGTTTCATTCTACAAGCTAAAATCAAAATTTAATTTGTGTTTCTCAGATTGATAGACAGATATATACCTCAACAGCCATGGTTGCGCATGACATTTCTCTGACACATGCTGGGCTTGTCATTCCCATCATAACCACCAATGTTGATGGTATTCTGAAATATCCTCATACTTTCAACTATTTGTCTAAGACAGTAAAGATGTGAAAATATCATGGCATTCTCAAATTAGCTCGAAGTTTTGTTGAATATTTGGTAAACTAAAATGGAGAAGTCAAGATGCAGCAGTCCCGTGTCATCTTGGATGGTGGCTGCCTCTCTTTTTTTTTCCACTTAAAAACTAATGGATGGCTACCCACTAGTTTACTTTTCTAATTTGAAAGACCACAATATCCGTACTAAGTGATTCTAATAGAAGAGACCATTAAAGCAAAAAAAAAGATTAAAGGTTAATATTCAACGCTTTCCCACAAGTTAGAAGTTAGGACGAAGATAACGTGAGTTCTCAACTTTTAGAGAAGTATCTTTCATATATCATTTGGATAATCCCGGTTTTTACCGCATTATAACAGGGTTAATAGCTATCTTGATCATGCCAGAGTGGAATGAGAGAGAAAAGCTTACTAGCATCAATTGGTACCGTTGATTTTCTCATCACCCCTCTTGTTCAGTTTTCGTTTTGAGGCACAATTGTAATATTCATTAATAAAAAACAACGATAGTGGCTTGAGAGGGTAGGGGATGCTTGAGAGGGTAGGGGATGTTTTCCTTGTCTACCGCTAATCATATGGATGGACGCTGGCGATTTGCCGCCTTAAGCAACGGCTACGCCATCTTAAAAACGATGACGGCGTGGAGTCCGCTGAAGCAGCTCGGCTCGACACTCGCTCTCGTGCTAATACGGTGCGTCCGCCAACTTCGCGCCCCTCATCGCCGAGTTCTATAGATTCATTGTTAGGCAATTGCTCCTCTTTCTTGCTTTCTCTTGTTGGTGTTTCTCGTTCCCTATTGCTCTTCAGTCCCTTCAGAAAAATGTGGTTTAAAGGTTGGATTTGATACATTTTATGCTTTGAAGGTTTGGTTTGACCCATTTTGATCTGTTTGGCGTTTCATGGTGCATTTGTTAGGTAACCAACAATTGGAACAAATCAAGATTTAGTTTTTCAGGAATCTGATGGCAACCATGGCATAATCCAGAATAAAAACTACTAAGGTCAGCATGAACGTTGGTCTGTTGATTGGTTGTGAGTCCCGGTGGTTAGACGTTTTGTTTTTGTTATGCATTAAATCGGTTCATGTAGGATTGCGCTGTTTCTTTGCACAGAGTTTTCTTTTTTGGTTCTGTCGTGGAGTTTGTTGAATTTATAGGGTCATGTAGCATTCCATCTTGATGTACAGGGTGCATTCCCTTGGTGCTTTTTGTTGATACTTATCGAATAAAAAAGGTTAGTGGTTTGTGTTTGATGGTGCTGTCTTGGTTTGTACTCAGGTGGCATTGTTAGTAAATGATTCTTTTTCACCTGGGTATCTGAAGCTTAATTCTAGGGTTTCTCTTGAGTTATGAATGTAGAAAACTTGATTTTATCCTCCTTTTTAGTGTTCTTCTGTAGCTAGGACCAAGCTCGACTTAAGGCTAAAGCGATCACTCTGTCACCTAAATGGCATCTTGGGATCGTGAATTGACAAGGATGCCTACTTTTTGCAAGAAGAAAATAAGCAGAACTAACGATATCCAGAAGCATCACATTCATTTTATTTCCATTGTACTGATTCTTTGTTGGAGAAGAAAATAGTGCATCGAGCTATTTGGACTAAATGGTAGAACCTCAAAAGCGAGAAAGAAGATATATTTAAACAGAAAGTCCTTCAAGGAGATGTTTGGAATTATGTTGGTATACCCTATGATACGTGGAACAATATGGCTATACATATTAGGAAAGTGGCGAAAGATGTGTTAGGTGTATCTAAGGGAGGTGTACCGGCACAAAAAGAAGCTTGGTGGCGGAGTGTAGTGCAAAATAAAATCAAGGCAAAGAGGGCATGTTATAAAATACATTATGCTAAGAAAACTTGTGTAACTTTAGAGGCTTATAAGAAAGCAAAGAAGGAAGCGAAAAAGGCCGTGAGTGAAGCAAAAGCTAAATTTGGGAGGATTTATATAAAAAACTCAACTCAAAAGAGGGTGAAAGAGATATTTTTAGGATAGCTAGGACTAGAGATAAGAAAACTAAACATCTTAATTATGTTAGATGCATCAAAGATGAGGATGAACAAATTCTAGTGGCAAATGATGATATAATAAATAGATGAAAAAACTATTTTGATAAGTTTTTTAATGAAAATAAAGATGTTAGTATTAGCTTAGGAGAGTTAGCCAAATCAGAAAAGTATATAAACCATTATTTCTACTGACGTATTCAAAAGAATGAAGTCAAAGAGGCTCTTAAACATATGAAAGGTGGCAAATTGGTAGGACCAGATAATATTCCTATAGATGTTTAGAAAATACTGGGAGAAATAGGAATCACTTGGCTCACAAGACTATTTAATGAAATATGGAAAAACCAAAAGATGCTCGAGGAATGGAGAGCAAGTACACTTATACCCATATATAAGAATAAGGGAGACATTCAAAATTGTGTGAATTATCGAGGTATCAAGTTAATGAGCCATACTCTGAAATTATGGGAAAGAATTATCGAACGTAGGTTAAGACAAGTATAAGTACAACAGAGAACCAATTTGGATTCATGCAAGGCAGATCTATTGTTGAAGTGATTCACCTTTTGAGACGTCTTATGGAACATTTTAGAGTAAAAAAGAAAGACCTTCACATGATATTTATTGATCTAGAAAAAGCTTATGATAGGGTACTGAGGGAGGTTCTTTAGAGAACTTTGGAAAAAAGAGGTATCCCATTGACATACGTTAACCTTATAAGAGATATGTATGATGGTGCAAAAACATGTGTGAGGACTCATGAAGGAATAACAGACTTCTTTGAAGTTAATATTGGGTTACATCAATGATCATCTTTAACTCCATACTTATTTATAATGGTGATTGATGAGTTAACAAAACATATTCAAGATAAGTACCTTGGTGTATGTTATTTGCAGATGACATTGTATTAGTGGAGCAGTCTAAGGAAAAAGTTAATAGAAAATTTTAACCTCGGAGAGAAATATTAGAAAGCAAAGGCCTCCGACTTAGTAGAACAAAGACAAAATATATGGAATGTAAATTTGATCATTTGGTTACTTTAGAGGACATAGAAATTAAAATTGGCACATATTGCATCTCTCAAACTCCGCCCATGTAAGGGATCACCCTTGCATTGCCGGTCCCAAGCCCGGATAAAGGAGGAGGGTTGTGTTAGGCTTCCGACAGCCAGCGTAAAACTTCGTCGGATTTCTACAACATGGATTACAAAAATTATGAGCATTGCTTTGGGGCGTCCCCGCCTAGCGACGTGCTGCAGAGCCCGAATGCAGTAAGAAGTAAGCAAGGGCCACTACATTTTCGCCCGAATGTAGTGAATCAATTGCAGAGAGGGTTCCCACATCATGGACGAGTGTGGATAAAGAAGTTAGTCTCGCTACATTGCCGCCCGAATGTAGTGAAAAATTTTCAGAGAGGGTCTTCGCATTTTGATTATGGACGGATGCGGGGGGTAAGGAAGCTAGTCCTAGATAATAAGATTCGTATTGGTTCTTGGAATATCGGAACATTATCGGGTAAACTAATGGAGGTGGTAGATACTATGATTCGGAGAAAGATTCATATTCTATGTTTACAAGAGACAAAATGGGTTGGAGAAAAAGCAAAGGAGATAGAGGATACAGGTTTTAAATTATGGTACTCAGGTAAAGAAAAGGCCCGAAACGGAGTTGGTATTATCATAAATAAAGATTTAAAGGAGAGTGTAGTAGACATACAACGATATGGTGACCGACTCATGACATTGAAATTAGTGTTAGGAGCCGAGGTTTTGAATATAGTTTGTGCTTACGCACCCCAAGTAGGACTAGAAGATAGTATAAAGACAGTCTTTTGGGAAGAGTTAGATAAGGTGTTTCAAAAGATTCCACAAAGGGAGATGATTTGTTTAGGAGGAGATTTAAATGGACATATCGGTAAAGAGGCATTAGGATATCAAGGGATTCATGGAAACTTTGGTTATGGGGATATAAACGAGGAAGGTAGGGAGATTTTAAATTTTGCTATGTCATTTGATCTCTTTATAGTCAATACAATGTTCAAAAAACGAGATGAACATTTAATTACTTATAAGAGTGGCTTATCACAAACACAAATTGATTACTTTATTTGTAGAAAAAAAGATAGAGCGTGTTGTAAAGATTGTAAGGTAATTCCAGGAGAAAGCTTAACCACCCAACATCGACTTTTAGTTATGGATTTACAAATAAAAAAAATGGACAAAGAAGAAAAGAGTGCATCGAGCTATTCGGACTAAATGGTGGAACCTCAAAAGCGAGAAAGAAGATATATTTAAACAGAAAGTCTTTCAAGGAGATGTTTGGAATTATGTTGGCACACCTTGTGATATGTGGAATAATATGGCTATACATATTAGGAAAGTGGCGAAAGATGTGTTAGGGGTATCTAAGGGAGGTGTACCAGCACAAAAAGAAGCTTGGTGGTGGAGTGAAGTAGTACAAAATAAAATCAAGGCAAAGAGGGCATGTTACAAATTACATTATGCTAAGAAAACTAGTGAAACTTTAGAAGCTTATAAGAAAGCAAAGAAAGAAGCAAAAAAGGCCGTTAGTGAAGCAAAAACTAAGATTTGGGAGGACTTATATAAAAAACTCAACTTAAAAGAGGGTGAAAGAGATATTTTTAGGATAGCTAGGGCTAGAGATAAGAAAACTAAAGATCTTAATTATGTTAGATGCATAAAAGACGAGGATGAAAAAATTCTAGTGGCAAATGATGATATAAGAAATAGATGGAAAAACTATTTTTATAATCTTTTTAATGAAAATAAAGATGTTAGTATTAGTTTAGGAGATTTAGCCAAGTCAAAAAAGTATATAAACCACAATTTCTACCGACGTATTCAAAAGAATGAAGTCAAAGAGGCTCTTAAACATATGAAGAGTGGTAAATCGGTAGGACCAGATAATATTCCTATAGAAGTTTGGAAAATACTAGGAGAAATAGGAATCACTTGGCTCACAAGACTATTTAATGAAATATGGAAAAACCAAAAGATGCCCGAGGAATGGAGAGCAAGTACACTTATACCCGTATATAAGAACAAGGGAGACATTCAAAATTGTGCGAATTATCGAGGTATCAAGTTAATGAGTCATACTATGAAATTATGGGAAAGAATTATCGAACGTAGGTTAAGACAAGTATCAAGTACAACAGAGAACCAATTTGGATTTATGCCAGGTAGATCTACTATTGAAGCGATTCACCTTTTGGGACGTCTTATGGAACATTTTAGAGCAAAAAAGAAAGACCTTCACATGATATTTATTGATTTAGAAAAAGCTTATGATAGGGTACTGAGGGAGGTTCTTTGGAGAACTTTGGAAAAAAGAGGTATCCCATTGACATATATTAACCTTATAAGAGACATGTATGATGGTGCAAAAACATGTGTGAGGACTCATGAAGGAACGACAGACTTCTTTGAAGTTAATATTGGGTTACATCAAGGATCAACTTTAAGTCCATACTTATTTATAATGGTGATGGATGAGTTAACAAAACATATTCAAGATGAAGTACCTTGGTGTATGTTATTTGCAGATGACATTGTATTAGTAGAGGAGTCTAAGGAAAAAGTTAATAGAAAATTGGAACTATGGAGAGAAACATTAGAAAACAAAGGCCTCCGACTTAGTAGAACAAAGACAGAATATATGGAATGTAAGTTTGATCATTTGGCTACTTCAGAGGACATAGAAATTAAAATTGGCACACATTGCATTCCCCAAAAGGAAAGTTTTAAATACCTAGGGTCAATTTTTCAAAGTGATGGAAGAATTGATGGAGATGTTACACATAGAATTAATGCTGGTTGGTTAAAATGGAGAGGAGCATCAGGTATTCTTTGTGATAAGAAGATACCATTAAAATTAAAAGGTAAATATTATAGAGCAGCAATTAGGCCTGCCATGTTTTATGGTTTTGAGTGTTGGGCAGTTAATCATCAACATGTACAAAAGATGTCTGTGACAAAAATGAAGATGTTGAGATGGATGAGTGGTCATACAAGAAAAGACCGTATACATAATGAGGTTATTAGAAACAAATTAGGAGTGGCACCAATAGAGGATAAAATGAGAGAACATCGTTTAAGATGGTTTGGACATATAGAAAGAAGATCAAAAGAAGAACCTGTAAGAAGGTTAGAAAAACTAAATTTGGAAAGTATTAAAAGAGGTAGAGGACGACCACAAAAGTGTTGGAAAGAAACAATAAAGAATGATCTAGCTTATTGGGAGTTAACTGCTAACATGGCACACGATAGGGATCTGTGGAAACAAAGAATCCATGTAGCCGACCGCGTCTAGTATGGGAAAAGGCTTAGTTGTTGTTTGTTGTTTGTTGTTTGTATATTGCATCTCTCAAAAGGAAAGTTTTAAATACCTAGGGTCAATTTTTGAGAGTGATGGAAGAATTGATGGAGATGTTACGCATAGAATTAATGCTGGTTGGTTAAAATAGAGAGGAGCATCATATATTCTTTGTGATAAGAAGATACCACTAAAGTTAAAAGGTAAATATTATAGAGCAGCAATTAAGCCTGCCATGTTTTATGGTTCTGAGTGTTGGGCAGTTAATCATCAACATGTATAAAAGATGTCTGTGACAGAAATGAAGATGTTGAGATGGATGAGTGGTCATACAAGAAAAGACCATATACATAATGAGGTTATTAGAAACAAATTAGGAGTGGCACCAATAGAGGATAAAATGAGAGAATATCGTTTAAGATGGTTTGGACATATAGAAAGAAGATCAAAAGAAGAACCTTTAAGAAGGTATGAAAAACTAAATTTGGAAAGTATTAAAAGAGGTAGAGGACGACCACAAAAGTGTTGGAAAGAAACAATAAAGAATGATCTAGCTTACTATGAGTTAACTGCTAACATGGCACATGATAGGGATATGTGGAAACAAAGAACCCATGTAGTCGACCCCATCTAGTATGGGAAAAGGCGTAGTTGTTGTTTGTTGTTGTTGTTGTACTGATTCTTTGTTGGGAAAAGTTTTGTCTAGACTCTGGGGATTTGATTGATTCCGGTATCCTACTCTTCACGGTATAGGAGTGAACATGATAATGACCTGCTAAGGTTTTATAAATATTTGTCGATAGTCGAAGGTTGATACTTCACGAATCAAATCCACCAAATCGCCAAGAGTCAAATGACATTTAAGTATGAATGCCGATCTTCAAGTATAACAAACAAGAGAGTGGAAGCATACACAAACAAGTCAAAAGCAGTGCCAAGACTGCATACTTTATTCATGGTGTGATGGAGTATTTATAGATAAATCACTATGTACATGTGATGTAAAATAAATAACACAAGAAGGAACAAGAGGGACTAGTGCTGGCTGGCCAGCACTAGCAGTTGGGGCTCCCAACAGTAATGGCCAGGGTAATGCTGGCCCTCGCCCTGCCTCAAACTGGGACTGCACGGGCCCTAATGGCCCGTGCTCCTATTACATTAACACCTCCGCTCAAACTTACGGGGTATACAACGAAAGTTTGTCCAAGAAGAACATAAATCAAATACAACTCAATTTTCATGTTTGCTCGTAACAAAAATTTCTACAAAATTAGTATCCAAGTTGCCACAGCTTTCTTTGAAACAACTTCGAATCATCTTTTCACAATCAATGTGTCAATTTATTTGTCATCCTGCATGAAAATCAATGAAGTATCAATATATACATTTGCTCAATCTTAGTGAAATCATAAAGACAATGTACAATATCTAATCCAGAAGGTAAACCAAAAAATGAATCAAATAAGTTCATGAAGTTGTTTTTCTCTAATTCAAGAAACTCATTTGAGAGAAAACATTGATATCATTCAAATAGGATTGTCTATTATAATAACTAGATTTATAAATCACTACAAACTTGTGATATTGTAAGGGGACTTTGGTATCTCAAACAAGCATTTTAAGGTTATGCTTAAAACCCAAGTTTTAAGGATAAACTTGAACCCAAACAAGCTTTTTAAGGCAAAACTCACAACCTTCAAATCAAATAAGCTTTTTAAGGTTAAGCTCAAAACCCGTCAAGTCAAACAAGCTTTAAGGCTAAGCTCAAACCCGAGTTTTAAGGACAAACTTGAACCCAAACAAGCTTTTTAAGGCAAAGCTCAAAGCCTTCAAATCAAACAAGCTTTTTAAGGTTAAGCTCAAAACCCGCCAAGTCAAACATACAATTCCCAAGGCCCTTTAAATATCATTTAAACTTAAAAGTGATTCTATGGTTCCAAAAGGAAGATAATCCATTTGAATGATTAAAACAAGTCAAAGTAATCAACTTCATGTTTTTCAAAAGGTCTCACAAGGCTTGTTAAAACCATAGATACAAGTTAATCAAGGTAACTATAAGTCTCTCAATATTGATTACTCTCCAACCAAAAGGCCAACAACATGGAACATCTTAATCACAAAGATTTCCAACAAAAGGCCAACAAACGGAGATCATAATCTCATAAAAAAACAACCTTAAAGTTATCAAGATCACAAATCTTCAAATAATAATTTGTTAAAACAATTTTATCACATACAAGTTAATCAAGGATTCAAGATAACAATAAGTCTTTTCAATATTGATTACTCTCCAATCAAAAGGCCAACAACATGGAACATCTTAATCACAAAGATTTCCAACAAAAGGCTAACAAACGGAGATCATAATCTCGTGAAAAAGCAACCTTAAAGTTATCAAGATTACAAATCTTTAAATAAGTGCATCTTTAATTTTCAATTAATTTCCAACCAAAGGCCAAAAATATGAATTTCATTCATATGAAGTACATGCAACTCATTGTCAACAAATATTTTTCCAAATGTCTCAAATAACAATAAGTATATCTTCAAGCATTAATTGATTTCCATCAAAAGGCCACCAACATGAAGCACCTTAGTCACAAAGGTCTTCAACAAAAGGCCAACAACATGGATCTCAATTACATAAGAACATACCCCTTATTGTTTCCCAACAAATACATTTTCGATCTTATCAATAATCAAGTTTGAAATCATTTAAATGTCACAACATATTTTTCTTCTAAACATGCCAACAAACAAAAGGATTTAACTCCGTAAATACATAATCAAGATTGCATATAACCAAGTTGGAAGGAACACACCTGGATGGGCTTAAGTTTGAATACCATGCACAGTGGAATCGGATCGAATAGCCACCTTTGTTCATTTAACTCAACAATGCAAATACTATACAAACATGCAATAATATTAAGTGCAACAAAAAAGATTCATGTTTTCATGAGAAAGAATAGAAAGCAAAATGTTTCAATAATCAAGTTGAACCCATGTTTCTTGTCAATAAGTTCATCTAATCCACGTATAATTTAACATTGCTAGATCAAGGATAAGAAAAGTGGTTCTCACAAAAACAAACTGATATTATTGGAATATTGAATATCCCAACCATCCCCACAAGGCAAATCGAACCCAAGGAATTCTGAAAGCAACCACCGTAACAAAGAGTGCAAGACTAGCCGAATTCACATGGCAAACAAAGAATGACAGTTGATATCGTGATAAGTAAACAAGCCAAACAAGACCACATATAAAGAATCAACGATTAGCTAAGTACTCAATCTTTATTAAACCAATTTTCAAGGACAAAAGGGCAAAGCTATTTCAACCCTTATCAAGTCACTCAAATGCCAAAACCCAAACGGAACTACATAAGAGAAACCAACACCCATATAGATGTAAAGAAGAGATACCGAAAACACACCATCAAACAAACAGTCGCAACCAACAAAGGACAATTAGCACTAAAAACATAGTGGTTTCTTCAAAATCCAAGTAATTATTTAATGACCATTTCAAAAACATGCTTCAAGAAATCTTAAGTTATCATATTTGTACTGAAACAACATAGGATTTTTCAAAGAAAGGGGAGATAAACTAATAAACCATCCTTAATCTAAAAATAGATCGCATAATGTTCTTATAGCAACCATGAACTAAGAAACCAAGGAACAACCACTATTAAGATTCATAGCAAAAGAAAGCAAATTTCTACATAAAACGAAGATATGGGTAACAAGACTATTGTTCATGGACCAATAAAATGAGAATATGAGATTTGACAAATGAAGCAATGCAACGCGAATGAACTAATCTATCGTCTTCTTCAAACTCTTTAAGGGCAATATATGGATCAATAACAAAAGACAATGATAAAATACTATAATTTTTTTTTTGAAAAACGAGAATGTCAAAAATATTATTACTATCTCATGTCTTTGATAAACAACAACTAAGTTTTCAAATGTTTCAAACATATCAAACATAGCCATAAATTTACTTTAGTCAAGAATCGTTTGTTAAAATCAAAAGTTCAATTTTAAAAACACAAGCATATATACAAGAAAACCATAATCATATATTTCTAAGAAATTTATATTTTCAAACACATTGTTATATTTCTAAGAAATTCTAAAATTCCCACGAAAACAACATAACCAATTGAGAACTTCATTATTTTCCTTCAATTTTCAAAATAAACATATTTTCTAAAGTTACCTTGAACTTTGAAATGTCAAAAACCAAGAACCGTAGAATTTTCAAAGTTGGCATGCTTTCCAATGCGCTCGATATCTTCAATCCGAAGCTCTGATACCATGTAAATATTTGTCGATAGTTGAAGGTTGATACTTCACAAATCAAATCCACCAAATCGCCAAGAGTCAAATGACATTTAAGTATGAATGCCGATCTTCAAGTATAACAAACAAGAGAGCAGAAGCATACACAAACAAGTCAAAAGCAGTGCCAAGACTGCATATTTTATTCATGGTGTGATGGAGTATTTATAGACAAATCACTAAAATAAATAACAGAAGGAGGAACAAGAGGGACTAGTGCTGGCCGGCCAGCACTAGCCGTTGGTAGCCGTTGGGGCTCCCAACGGTAATGGCCAGGGCAATGCTGGCCCTGGCCCTGCCTCAAACTGGGACTGCACGGGCCCTAATGGCCCGTGCCCCTATTACATTAACAGGTTTTCCTAGTGAAAGGTAAAATTTTAAAGCGTTATAGATGCATTTTGTTCTCTTACTTACTGCAATTTTCATTCTTTGGCCAGATTGTAGCTGAAACACTATAGGATCCATTTGGCCTTTCTATTGCTCTCACTAAGAATATGGAGTTTAACTGAATATGGCTATAGAGACCTAAGACACTGGCTTAATAATGTTCAAAACACGGGATGGGTGATTTTCTTTGGTAAGGGAGGTCTGAGGCAATGAGCCTTGCCTACTTCTTTTAAGTTCCTCAAAACAAATAGTCGGTTGAGAAAGCTGAAGTGACTAATGGCTAGAAAATGGAAGTGACTAACCAGCTAGATTTTGTTTGATTTTCTAGTTAGGAAGAAGTTATCAGGTCAACAATGAGTGTGAGGTCAGCACCTTTGTCTCTCTCTGGAACATAGTTGGCACTGGACTGCTCCTGAAGATTTCTCAGGAACTTTTTCTTCTTGGAATATCTTGGCAATATTTGGCAAAATCATTGAGGATTGAGGAACACATTTATGTCATTTTTTCTTGGAATGAGAACATTATTGGGACAATCATGTCACGTTATACTCAATTCTATCAACCTTTTAGAAGTTTTATCTGCGTTTTTTGTCTTTTATCACGTCCCAGTAGGTGTGATAAGTTCTTTGCTATTGGAAGTAAATAAAGATATTTACAACCAGGTTTTATCAAAACTAGGCTATTCCACTGAAATAAGGATATACTTATAACTGGTATTTTACATGGTAATTTGTTTGCAATGTTTATGTGAATAGTTTTAGGAATCTTTGTGTTCACATGCACGTTCTTATATTTGCATAATTGGGATACAACACGAACAAGTCCTGTTTCTGGTTTTTGAGGTGATTGCTTCATACATATTTGTAAAATCTCTCTCTCTCTCTCTCTCTCTCTCTCTCTCTCTCTCTTTGTGCTTTCTAATTGATGGAAAACATGCTGCAGTTCCTTGCTGGAAAGACACTTGATGAAATAGAAAAAAGGCACTGCTAGTTGAAAGGTATAGAGGGAGGCGGTTCGAGTTGGCAAAGATAGCAAGGGAGAAGATGGAACCATCAGCTGGAACTGTTGCTGCAACGGTCAACTGTTCAACCACTTCATCCTCTTCTGCACCAACATTGTGAGTTCCTTATTCTGTGCTGCCACCTAAACTAGAGGGCATTATGATATTATCAACCACCATATTGGTACTTTCTGTTCATCTGAACAGTTGATGTAATATCCTTCCCATTCAGAGTTTAAATACTTTTCCTTTTAGAAAACTTCTTCATGAACCTGGTAAAGGGGATGTTCATCTTTTTTGTTTTTGTCTTTGGAATAGCATTTTTGTAGTTGATTTTCTTGACATCTTCATTGGCCTTCTGCAAATTATACTCGTCACGAAAGCACTGAGATCCATATATATATATATATATTTGTTATATTCTTACAAGTTATCTTTGTATTTGAAATACATTACATGTATGGTGTTTGTTTATGGAACAAGATCCTGTTAAAATGTAATAGGGTGGGCCAATAGGGCCCATAAGTCCTGCTGAACGCAACGACCAGGCCAGCAGGATCAGGACCAAGCTCCAGCTTCAACGGCTAGTTGGATAGAAGACTCTCTTGTATAAAATGTTGAATATGCTTCTCAACATATGTGTGTGAAAAACAATTCTGTAAATCCTCTCTCTTAAGAGGTTCATTCAATTTCAATAAACTGGATCCATGAATTTTTACATGATTTCTAATATGGTATCAAAGCCTATTAGAGCCACTGCATAGAGCCGTTGGTGGTGTCTGCATGGCGGGTAATGATGGCAGAGAGGCACCGCTCATGGCTTTGGTGTGGATGGGGAAGAAGGAAGGCAAAGGGCAACGGTGGCCACAACAGTGGTGATGAGGTCTGTTTTAGGCAGAATAGAGATGGACGATGGTGGGTTTTTTAGTAGAACTCGGCGAGGTTCAGTTGGGGTTATGAATAGCTTGGTCATGATGATTCTATGAACGGAAGGGGAGGACTAGAAGGTAGTTTAATTAAAGAGAATAGTGTGATTTGAGGCAATGATGTGGTAAGGTTGATGGACTACGTGGCGGTTAGCAAGTTTTGGCCGACCAAAGTTTTGGGTGGTGAAAGTTGCAGTGGAAGCTAGGAATAGGGCGGCGGTGGATTCAACGGGTAGGAGAGATTTTGGCCAATAAAAGGGAAAATGGAGGAAGAAAACTATGACATTGATTGGGCAATGGTGTTGATTGTTTGGGCGCTATGGCTAGGCAATAAAGATTCTTGGTGTTTTCAACAAAATGATCTCACACAGAGAGAGAGAGAGAAATCTACTCCCAAACCTCATGGAGATCTGACATATTTGTAGCGGTAGAACTTTCCAACGACATGGAGAACGATGACGAAGGTGATGAAGTACAAGCTCATCATGAGGACAACAACGGGCATGATCTTTAGCCCCAAAACATCGTCAGTGTAGTACCTCAGCATGTTGCTCACTCCACCACCACTATCAAAGAATCCGTGGCCGGGCACCCCTCCTTCGACCGTCACTCGCCTCCGCTTCAATCTCGTTGTGCCGTCCCTCGTGGCGGCGCCATTAGGCCAAGCCTCGATGTTGAGTGAGACTGAGACGACTCTCTCACCATTGTTCCTCTCCTCCCCTTCTGGATCAAACAGATTGAACTAATAAAAAAATGGATGGATCACTACGTCGGTGTGATTTTCGATTATTGAATAACTAATCTTGCTTTAGTGTGCCCAGCGTGAAGTCGCAGAGAGATGTTGATTCACTTGGGGATGTGAAAAGCATAGGGAGAGGTGAAGCCATATGTAAACAATAAGAGAGGAAGGGAAGCAGAGGGGATGCATTTATATGCACTCGGGTCGTAGATATAGTCCTAGATCCATACCCGTTTTGTGTTAGATAAGAGATCTTTGTTGGACCTCTGATTCACACATATGATCTTTTGGTGGATTTTATGCAAATCCATCATCAATTCTTTGAGTTTCATCCTTAGGCCATTGGTAACTGCAGTTCAAGTCTAGTAAATTGGAGTCCCTTGCATCCAGAGAGAGGTTCTCACGGTCAAGCTCTTCAAACTTCGTTCGGATGGCGCGTGCCTTCTTGAGCATTCTCATATGATTAAGATCTCCGTGTTGTGGCTATATGTCACATTTGTTGGTCTTTTGTTGAAGACCTTTATGTTAAAGTGCTTCATTTTGTTGGCTATTGGTTGAAGATGAGTCAATGTTGAAGATGCACTTATTGTTATTTTGATAACCTTGTGCGTGATACAATTGTTTGAAAATAATGCATACAAAGAGTCTTGCCTTGAGTATTGACTATTCCTTTGAAATATTTTGGGCAATTTGTGCGAGTAATAGGGATTGCATTAAAGAATTTCTTGTTTTTTGAAACAAACTTTTTATATTTAAAAGATTCTTGAAAATTTGTAAGTTGATTATAAACCTTTTTGTATATATTTAAAACCTATTTTGATCAATCTTGGTAGATTCTCTTATCCTTGGACATTTGAGATCGTGAGTTATTTAAAGGCCTTGACATTTGATTGTTTTGGATGGTTCGAGTTTAGCCTTAAAACTATGGATGATTCATGTTTAGCCTTAAATCTAAGGTTTAAGAAAGCTTGATTGGGTTCGAGTTTGTCCTTAAAAGCCGGGTTTGAGCTTAGCCTTAAAGCTTGTTTAGTATACAAAGATCTTTTTATAATATCATGAGTTTGTGGTGATTCATGAACTTATTTGTTATATTTGATAATACTACTTAGATGATCAATGCTTTTTATTAAAGAACTTATTTGAAAAATACATGTTTTCAAGTTTGTAGTTATGAGATCTTGAAACTTTCATTGAGGTTTAATTATATAAGTTTTGGTATGTGGTAAGGCACATCACAAGGACGAATTCCAATGCATTCATATACATGGAAAAGTATTGAACAAAAACCAGGATGAAGCTTCATAAAAGATTTCTACAGTTGAACGTTCTCCGTTTGAAACAAGGAGTGCGGTTGTCACAGATAAATGATTCAAACAAACTTTCAGTATACACACCATAAGTTTGAGGAGGGTGTTAAAATGCAATAGGGTGGTCCAATAGGGCCCATAAGTCCTGCTAAACACAAGGACCAAGCCAATAGGACCAGGACCAGGCTCAAGCATCAATGGCTAGTTAGATAGTCATTGGAGACTTTAACGACTATCCAGCTACCCATTGAAGCTCCTCTCTCTTGTATTAAATGGTGAATATGCTTCTCGGTAGATGTGTCAAAAACAATTCTGTAAATCCTCTCTCTTGAGAGGTTCATTCAATTTCAATAAACTAAATTCAGGAATATTTACCTGATTTCTAACAGATCCATCATAGAGAAAGTCGCAGTGCTTATGACATGGCCTTTCTTTTTCCCTGCTTTTACATAATCTTGTTAGTTCTCTTACTTTTCTAACCTTGAGAAATATCAGGGCAGATCTGAGCATTCATGGACCTGTATTGATCTTGTTTCATCACTTCCATTAAGGTATTGCATTTTTCTTAATTGTTTGTATGGCACTTTAACGTTTATAATTTCATATCATTTAGTTATATTAGGAAATTCTCTTTTCGTTATGATACAATTCTTCTTTTTTACTACATGGGAATACAGATTTTCAACACAGTAAGAAACATACCAGAAGGGTATATTTTTTTCTATGTAAGGTTGTTTCATAACATGAAAAGCGGTGGATCAGGATTACATGATGAAATAACTTTTCATTGACTTAAATGTTTCTTGTTTCTTAACTCAGCAAATAATTACTAGGTTAACATGAGTATGCTGATATATTGAGTTGTATACGTTCCTTGTGGGAATGATTCAAATATTTTTGTATTATAGATAACTCGTTGCCTACCTGTTGTCCTTTCTCTATTAAGTAAGCGTCTTTTTTTCTGCAAAGGAGCATAACTCACCCACTAGGGGTTCGACTCTCAGAGCGGTAGGTCAAGAGTGGAAGTACCTAGGTGTGCTTCAAGTTGGGGGTCTGCCTATCTCGGCTAGAAGAAAGGAAAATAAAAGAAAAAGTAAACTTCTTTTTTGTGGTAAACTAACATCACGTAACAGACCGAAATCGACACCTTTTCCTGTCTACTTTGGTACTCTTGACTTCAGAAGTGACCAAAATACAATCTACTATAAGGAGAAAAGCCCAAACTCTTGTTTACTTATCGAGTTGGTAACTTTGTCATATCATTTTCTTTCAATGTCATAATTAATAGAAAAATAACCACATTCATTAAGATAACCAAACTTACAAAATATGGCAGATTGGAGGCATTCCTCCAATCTGCCCCAAAAATGAAGAAGTCGGCTATCTCTGCTGCCGCCCAACCTCTATGCTTCATAATGCACTAAACCCTAATCACTACTACTTATACCCTATCTAACTTGAATTCCTAAACTACCCCTAATTAGTATTAATTACTACTAAAGCGACATGAACCTTACATAACGTGACATACATAAGAAAACGTGAAATACTTAGTGTGAAATACATTCCTTTAACACTCTCCCTCAAGTTGGGTGAAGGATGTTGATAACACCGAACTTGGATAATGTTTCCTTTAGTTGCTTGCTTGTAGTTGCCTTTGTTAAGAAATCAACCCTCTGTTTGATGGATTGAACATATTCCAGCTTGAATTCTTGATTAACTATCTTTTCTTTGATAAAGTGACAGTCAATTTCTATATGCTTTGTCCTTTCATGATATACTGGATTATAAGCCATCTGAATTGCTGCACTACTGTCACAGTATAGTGGTATAGAAAGATTAGAAGGAAATCCCAGTTCTCTGATCAAAGAAGATACTCATTTTTCTTCACACATGGCTTATGCTATGGCTCTGTATTCCGCTTCGTACGTAACAGACTTTGAGACGGGACATTTTGTTTTTGCTACTTCTAGATGTAACTAAGAGAGGAACCATAGAACAAGATGTGCAAATGGCACGATGTGAATGGAGCTACTATCGCTCGAGGATTACCAGGCCCAATCGAGTCATGGGTATAGGCTTTCAATGGTCTGTAGATCGATTGATGTACCTTGAGAAGAGATAGGGACCTTTACCCGAACCTTTCTTCAATGTATCGAAGGATCCAGAGTGAAACTGACTTCAAAGGTGAATCAAGTGTAGGCCGTGAATGGCATGAATTGGCCCCACAAGGCTAGCTAACCTTAAAGAAAGCACATGTACGGGCCATATTTATGATAGATAAATCAGCCTTCCCACTGCTAACCTTCTGATACGACAAGTGGGATCAGCGAAGTGTGGGGCTCTTTCTTTGGTCCTCAAGTTTCCAAACCAGGAACTATCGCAAGGTGAGAAGTCATCTGGCAGTACGCATCACTCGTAGACTAGTCTCATTAAGAAGTTCCAATGCATACTTCCTTTGTGAGTATTAGACAATGCCTCGACTTTTTACCTTGTGCTATTTCCGTTTTCCCAAGGAAGTATCTGGAGAGGAGGCAGAGATCCTTATTTTGAATAGGTGCATCAAAGCTAGTGCCTGCTTCACCAAATTGTTTATTTCTGTCAAAATCATTCCCCTGTAAGGACTATGTCATCCACATATACAATTAGTAGAATAGTCAATTTTGGCACTAATGGACTTCAAGCAAAAAGGGTCTTACAAACATAGTAATGATCTTCGTCCGAGATATAACCCAAAGAAAGGAGGATGAAGTAAATCGAGTGAATTTCTCAACTAAGCCTGGTGGCTTGTTTTAAAGTCCATAAAGTAGATTTCTCGCAAAATTACATACTCGATTGAACTTCGAGTGGGCCTGAAGCTTGAGGGCATGCGCATGTATACACTCTCTTCATTTAAATCATCGCTATGAAAATGCATTATTCACATGCTCAAGTCATAATGTGATAGCTACCATTGGTGAGTCGTGGCAAATACCAGACTGAATCGAAGTAGCTCATTTAGTATTCAACTTAACAACAGTAAGTGCAAATGTATCTTAAGTAATCAATACCTTTTAAGTTTCGAGTAAAACCTTGGCCATTAATCCGGCTTTGTACTTTTCTCACGCTGATCCATCCGTGATTTGCGTTTGATTTTGTAAATACCCATTTGCATAACTAATGAGCTTCTTTCCTACAGTAAATATGTATGGTCCGTGTGATTTTGTTCCAAGGCTTTGATTTCTCGTCCATAGCTCCAAGCAACACTATGTTTAACTACTTGGGCATATGTCTGTGCTCAATGTGATGTTGGATATAAATAGAATATAGGATCTCAAAGTGTGGGGGGATAAATGTGTATATGAAACAAAATGAGATAAAGGGTAGAGAGTACGTGAGGATGAACTGTCATCGGCGCAGGGAGTGGACTATGTTATGTCGAGAAGCCCCGAGGTAATTAGGGCATTCTCATTACCTTGTTGCAGTTCTGTGAGGAGCCGGAATAGATGCAGAGTGGGTAGAATGTGCTGTCATTCAATGTAAGTGGCAAGAAAGGAAGGAAAGGTCGATCAAGATTGAGATCAAGAATGTGGGGGCCGTAATGTAAAGGTGAAGATGATGGAGTGGCTTTGGCATCGCCTGGGACTACTGGTAGGACATATGGAGAAATTTGCTCAGATGTAATTGACTCCCCCTGAGGAGTATAATAGGGAATAGATTCAGAGAAGGTAACATCCATGGAAACATATAGCTTCTAGGCTAGAGGATCATAACACTTATAACCTTTTTGGGAGTTAGAATAGCCAAGGAAAATGCACTTAACAGACTTAGGGTCTAATTTATCACGATGAAGTAAATGGATATGTACAAAACAAATACAACCAAAGATACGAGGAATCAAATGAAAAGGTTTTGATTCCTTATCTAAACACTTTAATGGACTTTCACCACAAAGTACTGTACTGGGCATTCTATTGATCAGATGAACTGCAGTAAGAACGACTTCTCCCTAATAGAATTTAGGAACACCCTTCTGAAGTAGAAGGGTCATGGTTACTTCTAGAATATGACGATTTTTTCTCTCAGCAATTCCATTTTGTTGGGGAGTATAAGGACAGGAGGTCTGGTGGACTATTCCATGTGTATGTAAATATCCAGCTAATTGTTTGCTAATGTATTCCCCCCATTATCTAAACGCAGAATTTTCACTGGAGTATTGAATTGGGTGAGAATGAATTTATACACAATTGGAAAAATAGATGAGACTTCTGACTTTGATTTCATTAAATATATAATTGTAAGACGAGTACAATCATCAATAAAGGAAACAAAGTATCTCTGACCAAACAGTGACATAACAGGACTAGGACCCCAAATATCTGAATGAAGGAGTTCAAAAGGCTGAGATCGTCTAGAGTCACTCAGTAGATAAGTGGCTCTTTGATGTTTCCCAAGCTGACATGCTTCACATTCAAACTGAAGTTTATTGACTCTAAGATGAGGTAGAACATAAGGAAGTTTTGACACAGGTAAATGACCAAGATGATAATGCCAAAGGCGAATCTCTGAATCTTGAATTATTGCTGAAGAAGCTTTATACGAGGTTCCATGCTGAGGATGATCTACCAAAATGTATAAGCCCCTCTGTAGTCTACCATGACCAAAGACTTTTCCCGTCTTCATATCCTGAAACACACAATCAGTAGGAGTAAAGGTTATGCTGCATTCCATGGTGCGAGTCAACGAGCTGACAGAAAGTAAATTTATTGGAAAGCTGGGAACATGATAGATTGATGTTAAATTAGCAAAACAAGTGGATACACTTCCCTGTCCAACCATATATGAGTAAGAGCCATCTGCTACCTTAATAGGTTCTTGTTTTGAGAGATGTCTGTACTCTGAAAAATAAGATGATTCTCCTACCATATGATCTGTGGCACTTGAATCAATAATCCAAATCTTTGAATTAGAATAAGAGGTGTTACCCTTTACTATGTGAGTGGCCTGAGCTACCGAGACTTGAGAGGTAGATGGTTGAGACTGTCCAGATAATCTTGTCTCTAGTCCTTCTATTCTCTTAATAAGATCTAACATTCTATCTGCATTAGACGTAGTACTATTCTCAACTGAATGAGCAGAATGATTTCTGTTTTTATAATATTCTGGTTTGCCATGTAATTCTCAATAGTATTCTTTGGTGTGTCTCGATTTTCTACAATGAGAACAAATGAGTTTTTCTTTTTTATCAGGCTGAACTCTTCCATGTCCTCGTCCACGACCTTGATATCCTCCTCTTCCGCGATAATATGAATTTTCTACTCTGGTTTGGAGTGCATGTTGATCAGTAACAGGAGCATTATTCTTCTCAAGATTTCTTCTATCTTCTTCTCTGATCAATAATGAGTATACTGTTCTCAATGAAAGTAATTCATCTCTTCCCAAGACATTGAGCTTTATTGATTCATATTCTGAATTTACACCCCATAGTAAGTCGAATACTTTTTTCTTTTCTGTCTCTTCATTTCTTTTTGTTTGACATGAGAGGCACTTGATATTAGTATAGTACTCAAGTTCATCCCAAAGTCCCCGAAGGTCTGCATAATAGTCACTGATAGAACGCGAGCCCTGCTTACAATTTCTGATTCTTTCCAAGATTTCATATTCTTTTGCCACATTCTTCTTTCTAGAATAAGCTTCTGACACCGCACACCAAATTTCATACGCTGATTCAAGAAACATCAATGTCTTCGCTATTGATGATTCATAGACTGCAATAACCAAGAAGAAATCAGTGCATCTTCTCGTCTCCAAACAGGGTAGAGAGGATCGTTTATGTTTGGAGTAGGTTTCTGACTGATAAGATGAGTCCATCTCCCCCTTGCTATAATAGCAAGTTCCACAGACCTACACCATTCAAGATAATTTCTGCCATCTAATTTTGTTGTTGTAATCTGAAAACCTTTCTCCTTTTCATTCACTGCTTGTTCAGACATAGTGACGGAAGTATCAATTGCCTTACCTTTACTTGCCATAGAAATGCAAGCAATATGAGGTCAAACTTGATTTTCACCACCAATATTAATCTCCCAAATTTGAAAATCAGCAATATGAAAATCAAGACAATATGATTTTCCCAAATCTGAAAATCGACAATAACGATTTTCCCAAATCTGAAAATCGGTAATAAGATGATCAAGGCAATACGATTTTCCCAAATCTGAAAAAATCGGCAATATGGTGATCAAGACAATACGATTTTGCCTTAATAATCCAATGTCCACGTTGATGTGCAAGTTGATGTTCACCACCAATATTAATCCCAAATAAAAAAAACTTCTTCCAATTGATAATACCTTGATAATCCAACGTAGTCTATGTGCTTTCAACCAAAAAAATTTAAAATTTCTCGCTTAATAGGCTCTGATACCATAATAAAAAAATAACCACATTCATTAAGATAACCAAACTTACAAAATATGGCTGCCCCAAAAATGAAGAAGTCGGCTATCTCTGCTGCCGCCCAGCCTCTATGCTTCATAATGCACTAAACCCTAATCACTACTACTTATACCCTATCTAACTTGAATTCCTAAACTACCTAATTAGTATTAATTACTACTAAAGCAACATAGAACCTTACATAACGTGACATACATAAGAAAACGTGAAATACATAGCGTGAAATACATTCCTTTAACAATAATAGTAACTCATCTTAAGTTCCTCTCTCATATGGAACAGACCGTTCACTGTTGTGTTGTCCTCTTCTCTGCTTTGGGCGATTGTGGTAAACTAACATCGTATAACAGAACCAAAATAACACCTTTTCATGTCTACTTTGGTACGCTTGACTTCAGAAGTGACCAAAATACAATTTACTATAAGGAGAAAAGCCCAAACTCTTGTTTACTTATCGAGTTGGTAACTTTGTCATATCATTTTCTTTCAATGTCATAATAGTAACTCATGTTAAGTTGCCCTCTCATATGGAATAGACCGTTCACTGTTGTGTTGTCCTCTACTCTGTTTTGGGCGATGGTGATGGATTCCTCCATCACTTAGTTTATAGATTGAGCATTTAAGTCTGAATGATTTTATAGGTAGTAGTAGTACATATGTGCGACTCATGTGATCGGGAGCACCTCTTTTGTGTCTCTCTTGATGGTAGTGTAAGAAAGCTTTCATCACCTTCAATTCTAGTATATGATTATTTACTTAGGTCCCAAATGATGAATATGTCCAGACGGAAGTTTACAAATTTCACCGCCTATGAAAACATAGAAAATAAACTATTATCACAATAAGGTACATTCTTTAACTTAGTTATCTCCACTTTGGGCTATTCCATCTAAAAAAGATGATGGAGAAGGTTTATAAAAACAAAGTCATGCCTCTGAGTTTACAAGGAACAGAAAGACATAGCACGTCCAAACTCATAAAAAAAATAAGCTGCTAATGTAGACGAAGCTTAGAATTCTTATTGCCTTGATAGTTGATATGGACTAATGTTCTTAAAAGGACAATGTAAGAGCTTTTCTATGCTACAATAGGTATTCCTTCTTACCTCACTAGGCAAGCTTAGGTTATGTGACTTCTGTCATAGAACATCTCTAGTAGGTGAAGTGTTGACACCGACACTGGTGCGACAATGACACGGTATCGTACAACTTCGACACGATCACCGTGTCGAAGTTGCTTTTTGGGTGCGGTTAATGCACCCAAGACTTCTTATTCTCGTCTCTCGCGTCTCTCGTCTCTTGCCTCTCTCGTCTCTCGCCATGGAGGCTTTAAGGACGTAGGTGTGCTAGAGGACTTGATCCATTGGGGTGGTGGTGCCGATCTTTGTGCCCCTCTTCTGAATCTTTCCTATGCTGAAGATGCTGGATATGATGACGAGGGAGAGGGTGCACACCTAAGTAGTTAATAGTGCGCTATAGCGTATTAGCGGTCAGAACACCGCTATATCGCTATTAGTGGGTGACCTTCTTGGCCCTTAATAACTGCGCTATGACCACTATATCGGTCCGCTATATCAAGAATAGCATATAAGACGGTTTATCAATGCTTATTTTGTTATATTTTTTATTTACTTCTAAAGGTTGATAAATGCCTATTTTGTTGTTTGCTTATTTGTATAATGGTTTATCGTAATAGCTAAAAGATGTATTTTCAAAATAATAATATATATTTCATCAAGCATTTTACCTGTCAAAGCTATGTTAGTGTCCTACAAAAGGATACATATGGTGACTCTTGGAGATGTTAAAAGTCATTTGAGTAAACATGTTAAATGAACAAAATGGTGATGAGAAAACCTCAACATGGGGAGATAGTATGCCAAATTGAAGTATGAGTCTATGAGATCTTAGCCTCAATTTAGAAAGCCTTGTTTATAAACCCTTGCATGCAAAAGGAACGTGTAGGAGTTTATCATAGTGTTTGTTCTGATTATGTCGAGGAGCTAACCACTTTTTTTGTAAGACGAGTACGAGTTCTTTTGCAGGCAATTGCCAGTGTCTTTTGTATCTATACTTGAGTCGATAAGTATAATATATATTAGTTTCTTTTACTTATTCTGCCTAATGTATAGAATAATTTGGTTACATTTATGTTTTTGTTTTTAAATATAAGTTTAACAATTCAATATGCATATGCCATGTGAAATTTTTTGTTTGTCTTCTTAGAATTTGTTTATTTAGTTTCATAAAGTTGTAGTTATGTGTTTCTTGATATTTCTTAGAAATTAGAGAATCTATTATATATATAATTTTTTAATCGTAAATAAAAGTATACCGCTAAATCCGCTATATCCCCGCTACCGCTATATTAGGGTCAACCACTAATAGCCCGCTAACCGCTATTGATAATATAGGTACACACAAGGGTTTTCATCGTTGCCAGCCCCTTTCCCGTCTTGAGATGGTCCAATCCCCTCATTGTGATCTCTCTCAAAGGCCTAATCTTCACCATCAAAAGCATTGCGATCACACCCTCTACCAACAACACCAAGAACAATAGTGGTATCATCCTTCCTTTGCGTCTTTCTCTTGTTTCTGCTCCCTGTAAACAAAAGTATGCTCTTTTCTTGTGAGAAATGCTGAGTGAGAAGGAGATTAGCGGACTCTGAAATCTCAAGTCTTAAAACCACATATATACAGTCCCAAGTAGAAACCCTCTCTCTCTTCAGTCTACCCTTCTATATAGTCTCCAAGTACAGTTGACAGCAGTAAGACACCAGTTCTCTTCCCCTTTGTGTGTACGTACTCAGATGTCATAGTATAACTTTAAAGTTAAGGACTTTTTGGGATTAGCCCCACTTTTTTCCCAATATTTGCAGAAACCCCCTTGCTTTTAAATAAACACAATGTTGTCACTTGCTCTAGTTTGAATATTATATATCTTAGCCGTGTACCCACACTCAATATTTTTGAAATTTGCCAAATCCCACACCCGTACCCATGTGACATAGAGCTTCGGTATCCTAAGGTTTTGCTTCCTGTAAGTCGGCTTCATTAGGACTCGAGATCTTTCAGTCATGCTCTCTTTCCTGGGAAGGGTAGTCAAGGATGAGAATTTAAGAGGATGGATTGTTGTTAGAAAGATGAGCAAACAAGAAGTTACTTGCATCATAATCTATGTCACACAGCTAGGGTATATAATATTATATATTATATATAATATTCAAGCTAAATAAATCAATCATAATACAACTAGTATTTGCTAATTTTGCGTGCACGTAGGTATCAATTAGCAAGTTCCCTCATAATGATCTGAAACTTAGAATGATTTTACGAGCTGCAAATGGATTCAAAGAGTTTTCACATCTTTTATAGGATATAACATATACTAGTATTTGTGCTAGGATCCACTAGTGATGTCATACTCTTCTGTTCTATTGATCTGGCAATGTTCCTGGTCTACAAATGTATTTGGTGATAGAGATTATTCTGTGCAAAGGCATACAGTATGGAGTCAAGAGTCAAATCAGATTGAGAAATAAGAAACCAATTGTCCTTACCCAAAATCATTCAAGCTAATATTGTATACTGCTACAATAGCAAGTACACAACTTTATATTAAAGCAAAACACATAAATGGTAAACAACTACTAATTTCATCATAATACACAAATCAATCTTCATTATCCGGACCCATTTATCGGTGAGTTACAAAAAAAAAATTGTATTTTTTTTGCCATGCCGCACCGACACGGTGTCAGTGTCGGTGTCGCACTAGTGTCGAGGTCGACACTCCACCCCTTAGAAGTGTCTGTGTGACTTAGATCATAATAGCATATTTTCATACTAGCTTTAATCTTTCTTCAATTTTTTCATGAAGGAAATTCTCTCTTATGACAAATTCCCCACAGCTCCTAATATTCCTCTCTTTGGTTGATTCTCTTTGTTTGTAATGGATTGACTACTTTTAGGAGAATGGTCGTTCTCTCTTCCTCTCTTTACTATTCCATGTTTGAGTCCTTTTGTCGCCTTGGGCTGACTTGTAGAAAGAAACTAACTTTCAGCCCCTATCTTTTAGCAGCCTAAGGACTACTTTACCTAATAATTCAGGGTTGTCTTGGTCGATCCAATCCATCACATCAAGGTGGGATTTATACACAGCTTTACCTCAATAACCTTGCATAGTTGTACTCTTCTCGTGAGCTGCCAAGGTAGTGGATAACTATCCTGGCTGGGGAGTGAGGATCTTTTATTGGGGATCATAACGAGGCAATGATGCGAATCCAACAATTTAAGTCAGTAAGGAAGTCTGAAATAGGTGCAAGCGCATAATGACAGGATTAAGAATAAGGGAACAAAAACAGATATCAACTCAGAGAAGGTTGGCAGGATCGCATGACGTGTTTTGATGCTTGTTGAAACTTGAATTTCCTTTTTGGATCCCAAGCTTCCGCAACCCTTCTCAGGATGAAGTACTTTCATCTTAGACTCGGTTTCAGGATGAAAGGTATCATCATGTTGGGGATCAAGGCCTTCCTCTTCTCTGCTGTTCCAAAATTCATCAGAAAATTTTGCACGTTATGGAGGGTTGTGTAGGAAAAAGATTTTGGACCACTAAAACGCCTATCATAAACTCAATAGAACGTTATCCAAGTAAGTTTTGCAGCTTCACATGATCACATGTTGGCATTAACTGATGGTGTTAGTTTCTACGAGTAGGCCAGTATCAACTAATAAGACTCCTTATTCAGGTCAGTTATGGTGGATGGATCTCTCTCTCTCTCTCTCACACACACACACAAATGCATTACTTTTGCAGTCTAGATTCTTGAAATCTATTTATGATGCAGTAGAATCTTATGGCGTTTATTTTTTCTGCTTCTATTATATCCGACACTGCTTATATGATATTGCATTTTTTTTGTCTAATGCCCAATGATTTGAACTTATGGTAGCCAACCTCAGATGAGAAGTTTGAGTTCTACTCAAGATAACCTGAAGCAGGCTCAAGGATCGGTGGTGCAAGCTCCAAGTCCACAACAGCAAAAAAGTAAAGCTTTGCAACAAGAAAGGCATAACATGCATCAGTTTGGTCAAGGAAAAAGCATTCCGACCTACCTTGATGATTTTAGAAACGGATTCCCTACAGATGGTTTATCATCTGTGTCCGTCAAATGGTGGGGAAGTGCTGAAAAGGATGATACAGAGACAGTTGCAGAGGAAAATTGTCTAAAGGATAAAGCATCAAAAGATTCGACAGCCATGACTGAAGTAATGAACCCAAAAGGTAATCAAGCCTCAACAGTTCTAGTTCCATGTATTACAGATGCCTGTAGCACAGGGGCAAAAGCGGAGTTGGAGGGATCTTCATTGCTATCATCAATACGAAAAAGAAATGCCGAGGATGGAAGTGAAGTACTCAATTTTGGTGTAACAAGAGGGTATGGTGCATCAAGACTAACCAAGCGTCAGAAATGGTTGCTCTCACAAGTTTACGGCTCTTCGTTGCCTTCTCAATGGAGGTACAGCATGTCTTGATTCAAGCTCGGAGCAACAAAATAGTCAGGCATCGTCATGTAAGAGAATTTTTAATCAAAACTGTCTAGTGGTAAAACCATTGGCTTGTCCCCTTAATATGTTAACGGATGCATGTGCATTAGTTTTTTGCCACAAAATGTTGCTAGTCGATCTTGCATTATTACTGTCATGTGACTCAATGAAGCACATGCCTTATTACTTTTAGCCAAAATGTCAAGTGTATGGACACGAGATTGGGACCATGAACCTTTTGTCCTGATTGCTAACATGAGATAGTTAGATGATCAGATTGCACGGTGATGAGCCTCATAGGTTTGAATCTAGAGGTTTCCTTTCAACCATTTGTGGAGTGGAAGGAGTTCAAAGAGCAGGAAAGAGCCCACATGATGTGCAATGGCAATGATGAATCCACTGGTTGTGAGAGGGGAAAACATGTAGTCATCCATTATGTAAACCTGAAGTGTTTCTGACAAACTAAGACTAGAAGATGCAAGTGATTTTTCTTTTCTGTTTCTTTTAGAAAGAAGCAACTAGTTTTGACTTTTAGAGAAGCAGGTTTTTACTTATGTATGCGGAATGTCTGATGCAGCTTGCAAAGTAAGCCAGTGCATATGTCAAGGCTCTCATCTCTCCCATTGAGCTTGGAAGAAACATGATGAGACCCTATCAAGTAACCTTATGGTGACATGACTGTTCATTCACCATCTTTGCTAGTTTTTCGGGTCAAAATTGGATGGTCGGGGGAATGATTAGATGGATGGAAATTAATGGTTGCACAATACATTTTGAGAAAGAAAAAGGAATATAAATGCTAGATTTTGTCAACTGGTGATTGTCTTTTTATTTTCCGGTGTGAGAAGAACCACAAACAGCTTAGTATCTCTATTATTCAGATTTTGGCATTCGCTGATTTAAGCGTACCATGTCCATGCACAAGGTCAGAGCAAAACAGCTGGCACTGTGACTGACTGAAATAAGAAGGGATCTCGCACTGGGGTTCCACAACAAGGTCTCACTTGATCTCTGCTGTGACGAGCTGCAGTGCATGCAAGTATCCGAGGTGTTTCACCTATTTCGCAATGTTATTCCTCCTGCCAACTTTATCGTGTATTATTTTTTTCGCATGATTCTTTATCGTGTATTCTGTTGCATTTCTGAGGAACGAGTTATGATGTGTGTGAGTGCAGCTGACTTAAACAGCTTCTACCATGAAATTATTTCCAAATGAGACCAAATCAAGGCCTCTTCATATCAATCTTCAAAGGGGAATTTGACGATACTAGCAAGTTGGAAGAGCAGGCACATCTTAAAGTTCCTTCTCTGTTTTCTTAGATTATAAGCCTGCAACCCTATCAATGGCGGCCATTGCTGCTTTCTGTGTTTGTATTGGTATCCTCTTTAAA
Organism: Brasenia schreberi; assembly: GCA_036023115.1. Taxonomy (NCBI): domain Eukaryota; kingdom Viridiplantae; phylum Streptophyta; class Magnoliopsida; order Nymphaeales; family Cabombaceae; genus Brasenia; species Brasenia schreberi. The sequence goes on from JAYKKT010000072.1 coordinate 1,748,422, forward strand.
AGCCCCCACAGCTCCCTAGAGAAAATGATATCCTGAAAATTCCTGCTCTTCTTTTATTGGGTAAAATGTTGGTTCAGTCCATATCACTGATGCACACACTCTGCAAACAGAAGTCAATGGGAAGTTTCAATGAAATAGAAGTTGGCATCCTCATTAGTGATGGGAAGACATGCGAAACGCCATGATAACTTTGTATGAAAGATCGATTTCCCTGAGTAAAAGGGCTTGTAGGGCAGTTCATCTCCCAAGTAATCAAACATGAAATAAAATTCCTCCAGATAAAAGCATGTCGTTGAATGTTGAATCGGATTCTCACATGGAATGGATTTCCATTGGCACTATCAGCCCATCAGGCGTGGAATGAATTCATGAGTACTCAATTACGGTCTGATTCTTCAGTGTTGTTACTTTTTTGGTTAAGGTAGGGATGGAAATGCGGGCAGACACAGATATACCCAGCCCATACCCGACCCTCAATTTTATACCTCGTACCCATATCGTCGTTGCATGTAGGGAAGTGTATAGGTTTGGGTCTTCATCTGTACCTCAATTTCAACCCAAAGAACATTTTTTAAGACTATATTCACTCTAATGATTGCAAACTTATATATATAAAGAGAGTCTTTGCTGTATAATGTTGTTTGGTTTATTTGGACAAATATCGGTACCATTTTGTTGTTTGAGATTGACGGTAAAAATTGGAACTATTTTGTGTATTAAATGAAAAGTATAAAATTATAATAATATTTTTTAGTTCAAATATCTCTCGTTGATCTCAAAAAATTAATAATAAAAATATTTATGCAAGATTATATGCCAAAAAAACATTGAACACTCCAGACGTAGGGTGGGTGGGTAAGGTTTGGTAGTTCTTACCCATGTCCATCTGTCGGGTCTTTTCTCAAATCCAGTTAACCCGGGTAATGTCTGTTCCGTTGGGGCATTTGGGATAGGTGAATCCAGTCATCCTGGGTACCCGTTCCTTTTGGGTCGGGTCCCACGGGTCGGGCGAGTATTGCCATCCCTACATCCAAACTTGGAGAATCCCGTTATGCTTTCTTGGGTCTGATCCGAATCCGATACGTTGACATCAAGAAACGATTGCAGCAAAACGTCGGTTAAGACTGCAGTCGAGAAGTCAAGAACCGCAATCTGAGAATGACACCGTGAGCGAGAGCGTGAGATCACCGCTACCGCCACCATGGCGTCTGCAATTCCGACGATCCGAACAACGGTTTCGACGCCTTCATCGCCGCGTCCGACGCCGTTCTCCCCCGGAACGGCCCCTCCGCCGACGCCGTTCTCTCCCTCCACCACCGTCTCCCCTCTCGAGGCCTTCAAATCTGACTACGTCTTCTCCCCCTTCCTCTCGCCGGATTTCAACCCGGCTGCCTTCTCCGCCTCCGCCCTCTCCGCTGGATCTGCCGCCTCTAGCTCCGAGCAACTCCAGAACGCCATCCGACAACTCCACCAGCACCTACGCTCCCAGATCCTCCACCGCCACCACCACCTCCTCCGACAGCTCTCCTCCGTTTCCGATTGCAATGCCTCCGTTTCCCTAATCCGATCCGCCGTTTCCGGCCTACAGTCGTCGCTTACCCGCCTTCGCTCCGACGTCTCCGCCCCATTCCGCCTCGTCCGCCTCCAGACCCTCCAGCTCGCCAACCTTCACGCCACCGTCGATCTCCTCCAATCGACGGTACGCCTTCTCCGGCAGACGCAAAAGCTAAGATCCCTAATTCAGACCCCCGATTTCGACGTCTCCAAAGCTGCCCAGCTCTACAACGACATCCAGACACTCCGCCGTGACGCCGATCTCTCCGGCATTGCTGTCGCCGACGAAGAGCTCGGATTCCTCGCCGATGCTGCAGCAGGGCTTCGTGCCGAGGGGATCAAGGTGCTGGAGAGGGGCATGGATGAACTAAACCAGTCTGAGGTTGGGAGCGGGTTGCAGGTGTTCTATAACATGGGCGAACTGAAGCCGACGGTGGAAGCCATGGTGAACAAGTACAAGAATTTGGGGATCAAGAGCATTGGGGCCGCGCTGGATATGAAGGCGATTTCAGTAGGATCAGGTGGCGGCGGCCGCGGGTTCGGGCCGGGAGGGGTGCAGCGGAGCGGGTTGCCGCAGATTGGTGGAGGCGGGAAGGCGAGGGAAGAGTTGTGGGGGAGGATGGGGAATTGTATGGGACAACTACATTTGGTTGTTGTTGCAGTCTGGCATTTGCAGAGGGTGCTGTCGAAGAAGCGGGATCCGTTTACTCATGTTCTGTTTCTGGACGAGATCATGAAGGTATAGCAATTTCATTTGCTTCCTTTGAAAATTTTAGTGTGCTGTGTGTTTTCCAACATTTGGATTCATTTCCTTCTTTTATGTATTTAGAGAAGTTTATTCTCATTTTCTTGATTGCAATTTCGTTCTGAGCTTACATTTCGATGGCAGTCGATTGCCTGTCCAACATAGTCTTGGGTAGTTGAGATGATTGAGGATAATAGTTTGAACAATATCGTTTCCTCTTTTGATTAGATGCAACTGAGAGATGAGGTTGAGGTTGACGGTATGCCGTAAATTGTGTATTTTTTTTTATAGGATTGTCCCATATCGTGCATTCAGACAGTGTGGTACCTCTGTTGTCGTGAGCTAAAAGCACTTGCGCCATTCTTCCAGCAGACTAAATTCCTTCCTAACTCCTAAGAGAAAGTTGAATTATTCTGTTCAAGGCATCCATGTGAATGGTTGAGGGAAAATACGTGTATGTGGATGTTTGTAGGAGGCTGATATATTGAGCAAGTAACAATGTTTGTACCTCAAGTTGTCCTCTCATATAAGAAGAGATGGAAACTCTTATTAGTTTGAGATCCACTATCAACTGATTTCATAATTTAATAATATGAGTTTGCTGGTATGCCTTTGTCACAAGGTGGTAGCTACAAAGCGTGGAGACTTCAATGTCTAATATATCCAATTTATATAAGAACTGATTGTTTCTATTATGGAGCCTTTGCTTTTTGCAGTTTTTGGTACACCCATTGCTGGTCTCCTGAAACTACTTTGTGGTTTATAAAATCTGAAGTTATTATGAAGGGAAACTCTCTTGTTATGTTATCAATAGCGGTTAGTGGGCTGTTAGCGTTGACTCTAATATAGCGATAGTCGAGATATAGCACGGATATAGCGGATTTAGCGGTACACTTTTATTTATAATTAAAATAATATATATATATATATATATATTATATAATGGATTCTCTAGTTTCAAAGAAATATAAAGAAACACAATCAAACTAAATAAGCAAATTCTAAGAAGACAAATAATAAATTTCATCTGCCATATACATATAATTTGAAATATATATTATAATTATCTCTTAAGTATGGTGACTATGGTCCAATCTAATTTGAGCATTGAAACATATTATACTTACCTTTAAAAAGAATAGAATAATATTAGGATAGAGAAATAAATGCTTTTAAAACATGAAAAAATCTTCAAGATTTACAAGAAAATATAACAACAACAACAACTAAGCCTTTTCCCATACTAGACGGGGTCACATACATGCAATCTGCGTCAATTTTAATTTCTATGTCCTTTGAAGTAACCAAATAATCAAACTTACATTCTATATATTTTGTTTTTGTTCTACTAAGTTAGAAGCCTTTACTTTCTAATGTTTCTCTCCATAGTTCCAATTTTCTATTAACTTTTTCCTTATACTCCTCTACTAACACAATGTCATCTACAAATAATATACACCAAGGTACTTCATCTTGAATATGTTTTGTTAACTCATCTATCACCCTTATAAATAAGTATGGACTTAAAGTTGATCCTTGATGTTACCCAATATTAACTTCAAAGAAGTCTGTCATTCCTTCATGAGTCCTCACACATGTTTTTGCACCATCATACATGTCTCTTATAAGGTTTATGTATGTCAATGGGATACCTCTTTTTTTCATGTTTCTCCAAAGAACCTCCCTCGGTATCCTATCGTAAGCTTTTTCTAGATCAATAAATATCATGTGAAGGTGTTTCCTTTTTGCTGTAAAATGTTCAATAAGACGTCTCAAAAGGTAAATTGCTTTAAGAGCAGATCTACCTGACATGAATCCAAATTGGTTCTCTATTGTACTCGATACTTATCTTAACCTACGTTTGATAATTCTCTCCCAGAATTTCATAGTATGGCTCATTAACTTGATACCCCGATAATTTGCATAATTCTGAATGTCTTCCTTATTCTTGTATATGGGTATAAGTGTACTCGCTCTCTATTCCTTGGGCATCTTTTGGTTTCTCCATATTTCATTAAATAGTCTTGTGTCAAGTGATTCATGTTTCTCTTAGGATTTTCCAAATTTTTATAAGAATATTGTCTGGTCATATCAATTTACGACCTTTCATATGTTTAAGAGACTCTTTGACTTCGTTCTTTTGAATACGTCGGTAGAAATTATAGTTTATATACTTTTCTGATTTGGCTAACTCTCTTAAGCTAATATTAACATCTTTATTTTCATTAAAAAGCTTATAAAAATAGTTTTTTCATCTATTTTTTATCCTCATTTGCCAGTTAAATTTTCTCATCCTTGTCTTTGATACATCTAACAAAATTAAGATCCTTAGTTTTCTTAGTATAATAATATTCATATTGGTTCTTGTAATATCGGAACATTATCCGGTAAGCTAATGGAGGTGGTAGATACTATGTTTCGGAGAAAGATTCATATTCTATGTTTACAAGAGACAAAATGGGTTGGAGAAAAAGCAAAGGAGATAGAGGATACAAGTTGTAAATTATGGTACTCAGGTAAAGAAAAGGCTCTAAACGGAGTTGGTATTATCATAAATAAAGATTTAAAGGATAGTGTAGTAGACATACAACGATATGGTGACCGAATCATGACGTTGAAATTAGTGTTAGGAGCAGAGGTTTTGAATATAGTTTGTGCTTACGCACCCCAAGTAGGACTAGAAGATAGTATAAAGACAGCTTTTTGGGAAGAGTTAGATAAGGTGTTTCAAAAGATTCTACAAAGGGAGATGATTTGTTTAGGAGGAGACTTAAATGGACATGTCGGTAAAGAGGCATTAGGATATCAAGGGATTCATGAAAACTTTGGTTTTGGGGATATAAATGAGGAAGGTAGGGAGATTTTAAATTTTGCTATGGCATTTGATCTCTTTATAGGCAATAAATCTTCAAAAAATGAGATAAACATTTAATTACTTATAAGAGTGGCTTATCACAAACACAAATTGATTACTTTATTTGTAGAAAAAAAGATAGAGCGTGTTGTAAAGATTGCAAGGTAATTCCAGGAGAAAGGTTAACCACCCAACATCGACTTTTAGTTATGGATTTACAAATAAAGAAATGGACAAAGAAGAAAAGAGTGCATCGAGCTATTCAGACTAAATGGTGGAACCTCAAAAGCGAGAAAGAAGATATATTTAAATAGAAAGTCCTTCAAGGAGATGTTTCGAATTATGTTGGCACACCCTGTGATATGTGGAACAATATGGCTATACATATTAGGAAAGTGGTGAAAGATGTGTTAGGGGTATCTAAGGGAGGTGTACCGGCACAAAAAGAAGCTTGGTGGTGGAGTGAAGTAGTACAAAATAAAATCAAGGCAAAGAGGGCAAATTTCATTACAACAACAACAACAACTAAGCCTTTTCCCATATTAGACGGGGTTGGCTACATGGATTCTTTGTTTCCACAGATCCCTATCATGTGCCATGTTAGTAGTTAACTCCCAATAAGCTAGATCATTCTTTATTGTTTCTTTCCAACACTTTTGTGGTCGTCCTCTACCTCTTTTAATACTTTTCAAATTTAGTTTTTCTAACCTTCTTATACGTTCTTCTTTTGATCTTCTTTCTATATGTCCAAACCATCTTAAACGATGTTCTCTCATTTTATCCTCTATTGGTGCCACTCCTAATTTGTTTCTAATAACCTCATTATGTATACGGTCTTTTCTTATATGACCACTCATCCATCTTAACATCTTCATTTCTGTCACGGACATCTTTTGTACATGTTGATGATTAACTGCCCAACACTCAGAACCATAAAACATGGCTGGCCTAATTGCTACTCTATAATATTTACCTTTTAACTTTAATGGTATCTTCTTATCATAAAGAATGCCTGATGCTCCTCTCCATTTTAACCAACTAGCATTAATTCTATGCGTAACATCTCCATCAATTCTTCCGTCACTATGAAAAATTGACCCTAGGTATTTAAAACTTTTCTTTTGGGTAATGCATTGTGTGCCAATTTCAATTTCTATGTCCTTTGAAGTAACCAAATGATCAAACTTACATTGCATATATTCTGTCTTTGTTCTACTAAGTCGGAGGCCTTTGCTTTCTAATGTTTCTCTCTATAGTTCCAATTTTCTATTAACTTTTTCCTTAGACTCCTCCACTAATACAATGTCATCTGCAAATAACATACACCAAGGTACTTCATCTTGAATATGTTTTGTTAACTCATCAATCACCATTATAAATAAGTATGGACTTAAAGTTGATCCTTGATGTAACCCAATATTAACTTCAAAGAAGTCTGTCGTTCCTTCATGATTCCTCACACATGTTTTTGCACCATCATACATGTCTCTTATAAGGCTAATATATGTCAATGGGATGCCTCTTTTTTCCAAAGTTCTCCAAAGAACCTCCCTCGGTACCCTACCATAAGCTTTTTCTAGATCAATAAATATCATGTGAAGGTCTTTCTTTTTTGCTCTAAAATGTTCCATAAGACGTCTCAAAAGGTGAATCGCTTTGATAGTAGATCTGCCTAGCATGAATGGTTCTCTGTTGTACTTGATACTTGTCTTAACCTATGTTCGATAATTCTTTCCCATAATTTCATAGTACGACTCATTAACTTGATACCTCGATAATTCGCACAATTTTGAATGTCTCCTTTGTTCTTATATATGGGTATAAGTGTACTTGCTCTCCATTCCTCGAGCATCTTTTGGTTTTTCCATATTTCATTAAATAGTCTTGTGAGCCAAGTGATTCCTATTTCTCCTAGTATTTTCCAAACTTCTATAGGAATATTATATGATCCTACCGATTTACCACCCTTCATATGTTTAAGAGCATCTTTGACTTCATTTTTTTGAATACGTCGATAGAAATTGTGGTTTATATACTTTTCTGACTTGGCTAAATCTCCTAAACTAATACTAACATCTTTATTTTCATTAAAAAGATTATAAAAATAGTTTTTCCATCTATTTCTTATATCATCATTTGCCACTAGAATTTTTTCATCCTCGTCTTTTATGCATCTAACATAATTAAGATCTTTAGTTTTCTTATCTCTAGCCCTAGCTATCCTAAAAATATCTCTTTCACCCTCTTTTGAGTTTAGTTTTTTATATAAGTCCTCCCAAATCTTAGCTTTTGCTTCAGTAACGGCCTTTTTCGCTTCCTTCTTTGCTTTCTTATAAGCTTCTAAAGTTTCACTAGTTTTCTTAGCGTAATGTAATTTGTAACATGCCCTCTTTGCCTTGATTTTATTTTGTACTACTTCACTCCACCACCAAGCTTCTTTTTGTGCCGGTACACCTCCCTTAGGTACCCTTAACACATCTTTTGCCACTTTCCTAATATGTATAGCCATATTATTCCACATATCACAGGGTGTGCCAACATAATTCCAAACATCTCCTTGAAGGACTTTTTGTTTAAATATATCTTCTTTCTCGCTTTTGAGGTTCCACCATTTAGTCCGAGTAGCACGATGCACTCTTTTCTTCTTTGTCCATTTTTTTATTTGTAAATCCATAACTAAAAGTCGATGTTGGGTGGTTAAGCTTTCTCCAGGAATTACCTTACAATCTTTACAACACGCTCTATCTTTTTTTCTACAAATAAAGTAATCAATTTGTGTTTGTGATAAGCCACACTTATAAGTAATTAAATGTTTATCTCATTTTTTGAAGATTGTATTGACTATAAAGAGATAAAATGCCATAGCAAAATCTAAAATCTCCCTACCTTCCTCGTTTATATCCTCAAAACCAAAGTTTCCATGAATCCCTTGATATCCTAGTGCCTCTTTACCGACATGTCCATTTAAATCTCCTCCTAAACAAATCATCTCCCTTGGTGGAATCTTTTGAAACACCTTATCTAACTCTTTCCAAAAAACTGTCTTTATACTATCTTCTAGTCCTACTTGGGGTGCGTAAGCACAAACTATATTCAAAACCTCTGCTCCTAACACTAATTTCAACGTCATGATTCGGTCACCATATCGTTGTATGTCTACTACACTCTCCTTTAAATCTTTATTTATGATAATACCAACTCCGTTTCAAGCCTTTTCTTTACTTGAGTACTATAATTTAAAACCCGTATCTTCTATCTCCTTTGCTTGTTCTCCAACCCATTTTGTCTCTTATAAACATAAAATATGAATCTTTCTCCGAATCATAGTATCTACCACCTCCATTAGCTTACCGGATAATGTTCCGATATTCCAAGAACCAATACGAATCTTATTATCTAGGACTAGCTTCCTTACCCCCCGCATCCGTCCATAATCAAAATGCGGAGACCATCTCTGAATTTTTTTTGCTACATTCGGGCCGCAATGTAGCGGGACTAACTTCTTTACCCACACCCGTCCATGATATGGGAACCCTCTCTGCAATTGATTCACTACATTCAGGCAAAAATGTAGTGTTTCATGCTTACTTCTTACTGCATTCGGGCTCTGCAGCACGCCGCTAGGCGGGGATGTCCCAAAGCATTGCTCATAATTTTTGTAATCCATGTTATAAAATTCGATAAAGTTTTATACTGGCTGTCGGAAGCCTAACACAACCCTCCTCCTTTATCCGGGCTTGGGACCGACAATGCAAGGATGATCCCTTACATGCGGAGTTATGTTACAAATTACATTATGCTAAGAAAACTAGTGAAACTTTAGAGGCTTATAAGAAAGTAGGAAGCGAAAAAGGCCGTGAGTGAAGCAAAAGCTAAAATTTGAGAGGACTTATATAAAAACTCAACCCAAAAGAGGGTGAAAGAGATATTTTTAGGATAGCTAGGGCTAGAGATAAGAAAACTAAAGATCTTAATTATGTTAGATGCATAAAAGACGAGGATGAAAAATTCTAGTGGCAAATGATGATATAAGAAATAGATGGAAAAACTATTTTTATAATCTTTTTAATGAAAATAAAGATGTTATTGTTAGGAAAAATGGGTTTGGGCCCCTCTAGCTCGGGCCGGGCAGGCCCTGGCCCACTGGGCCATCCGGGCTAGGGCCAGGGGTCCCCAACGGCTAGTTCTGTAACCGTTGGGGGCTGGCTGCAGCCAGCCCCCCTCTCTTCCCTCTTCTCCCTTTACTCCCTCACTCTCTCTCACTCTCTTTCATTCATTTTTCTTCTATAAGTACGCTTGTAATCTCTTGTAAATTCAAGCCTTTGATGGCTAATGAATAACGATTATTTATTCAAGCTCGTGCTTTGTTTATTTTCCTTTTCACATACACTTGTTGCTCTCGGCTATTCCCTTTTCTAAGGGCTTGTGATTGCTACTTTGTGGTTTTGTCCACTCGTTGATCTTCCGCAACTATATTGAAGCATAGACTTCATTATATGGTATCAGAGCCATTTTTCGATCGTGGGAGTATTGCTCGTTACCTCGAGAAGCGTGCCAATCGTATTTTGTATTGTTTATTGCCTCGGAAAGTGTGTCGATCATATTTTGTAAGTTTACCTCTTTAGTTTCTTTCTCCTTCAACTATGGATGATAAAGGGGGTTTCAATTTTCGTCTAAAACCTTCGAACTATAAAACATGGGCCTAATCTATGGAAAACTATTTGTATTTCAAAAAATTATGGGGCTATGTAAGTGGTTCAAAGGTAGAACCCTCTATTAATACCACACTCGAACAAAAAGAAGAATATGAAGGAGGCCATAGAACAATCCTATGGGTGCTCATGAATAATGTAAACGAGCACACTAGGGACACTTTGGCCGATTTCACTAATGCTAAAGAAGCATGGGAATACAACAACAACAACAACTAAGCCTTTTCCCATACTAGACGGGGTCGGCTAAAGAAGCATGGAAATATTTAAAAAAATCCCATGTTCAAAGCAATGTGGCTCATAGGATGACATTAAGAGACAAATTGGTCTCACTTAAACAAGGAAATAAAGGGGTAAACGAATTTTTTGGGAAATTTTCCAATGTTTGGAATCAATTGTATGGTTACAAAAAGAAATGTACACAATGTCTTAGTGAGAGACAATGTGAAGACAATGAGGACTTTGTATATCAATTTCTAAGAAGTCTCCGGGAAGAATTTGAAGGGGTAAGATCATCACTCATTCATAGAAAACCTTTTCCTACAAAAGAAGAGATTCTTACCGATCTTCAAATGGCGGAAACAAGAATGAATGAAGCAAGACTTCAAAAAGACACCGCCTTGGCCGCATCAAAACCCGGAGCAAATATGAAGGCTTACCGACCTCCTCATTTCAAAAGTGAAGCCGGGCATATAAGGCCAAATTGCCCAAAATTGAAAAAGAAGGTGGCCGTAGTAAAAGAACATGCTTCGTCTTCTTCCCTTCTTGCACTTGAACAAAAATTAAAGCAACTTGAAGCCCAAATGAAGGAAAAAGCAACGATTGGTGTGGCTTGCTCATCTTCAACAAAAGAAACTCAAGGTACGATCTCTTGGATTCTTGATTCGGTTCAAAAACCCTTATCATGTATTTATACGGCGGATGGTATACAATTAAACGTTGATAAAATTGGTGACTTGCAAAACAAGAATTTTGAAGTTTCCAAAATTAGTGTTGTTCCAAAATTAAATTTAAACTTACTTTCCGTATCCCAAATTTCGGATGAAAATTGTGTTATAACCTTTTCATCCACCGGATGTATTGTACAGGACCGCCTCTCGAAGAAGGTGATTGGGCGTGGCCATAGAGAGGGCGGACTTTACATTATGGATTATTTGCATAGTATAGGATATGTTAATGTTTTGACAAATGATGCTCTTTTATGGCACAAGAGACTTGGACATCTTAATGCTCAAAAATTGTATCAATGTCCTCTTAGAATGAAATTTAAGGAATCTTTTTCTTGCAAAGATTGTGTTATTGGTAAAATGCAACATCTCCCATTTCCAAACAAAACACATGTTACAACAAGACCCTTCGAAATAATTCATTCGGATGTAATGGGTCCGGCACCTGTTTTGTCTAAAGGAGGTATTTCCTATTATGTTATTTTTGTAGATGACTTTACTAGGTATACATGGGTATATCTTTTAAAAGCAAAATCTGATGTTTTTCAAAATTTTGTTATTTTCATAATCTTGTAAAGAATCAATTTGATTCAGAAATCAAAATTTTTAGATTGGATTCAGGAGGAGAGTTTATGTCAAAGGATTTTGAAAATCATCTCAATAAGTTTGGGATTATACATCAAACTTCTTGTTCTAAGACTCCTCAACAAAATGGTGTTTCCGAACGAAAGCATAGACATATCTTGGAAACCACAAGAACTTTGCTTTTGTCAAGTGGTGTTCCCAAAAATTTTTGGGCAGAAGCTATTATGACTGCAGTCTATTTAATTAATCGGATGCCCTCTTTGGTTTTACAAAATATGTCTCCTATAGAAAAACTTTTTAAAGTTTCTCCTAACTATTCAAGATTGCGTGTTTTTGGATGTAAATGCTTTGTTTATACTGACAAAGATGATAAATTATCATCTCGGGCCATCAAATGTGTTTTTCTAGGATATGGAATAACCAAAAAGGGATATAGGTGTTATTATTGTAAAAATGATAAGCTTTATGTATCTCGAGATGTTAGATTTTTTGAAAATGAATATGTTTTTAAAAGCATGGATGATGATAGCTCTATTAATGACTCCTCCTACTCCTTCTTGAATGATATTTTAGGTGAAGAGGTAATTCATGAAGAAAATGAGATTGATGAACCTATGATTACCAGACATTCTATTACACCATTTGATCAACATTACAATAGGAGATCTATGCCGATTCCTAGACGGTCAAATCGTGATTCTAGACCTCCTGAAAGATTTGTCTCATATGATAGTTTTTCACCGAGACATAGAGCTTTAGTAACAAATATTTCAGCTATAAAGGAACCTAGAACCTTTAAAGAAGCTCAATTATCACAAGAATGGACTCATGCAATGAAGTGGGTTTATAAAATCAAGACTCTTTCTGATGGTTCTATTGAGCGGTACAAAGCTCGTCTTACGTTGGCAAAAGGGTTCACTCAAGAGTATGGTATTGATTATGAAGAAACTTTTGCCCCGTTGCACGCATCACCTCTATTCGAACTCTTCTTGCCATTGCAGACCACTCGACAATGGCCACTTTACACAAATGGATGTTAAAAATGTTCCTTAATGGTGAGTTAGAAGAAGAGGTTTATATGCGTCCTCCTCCGGATACACTTGTCCGACCAACAAGGTTTGTCGTCTTCGTAAGGCTCTTTATGGTCTCAAACAAACACTGCCTGAGCCTTGTTTGCTAAATTTCACAAAGCACTATCGGGTCAATTGGGGTTCTCTTCCAATGCTCATGATTCTTGCTCTTTTTACTCGAAAAAATAAAAATGGTACTATTGTCTTGCTTCTTTATGTCGATGATATGATTATTCTTGCATATACTGATGCTGATTGGGGTGGTGATGTGAATGACAGACACTCTACTACTGGATATTGCATATTCCTTGGTCACTCCCTTATTTCATGGAGATGCAAGAAACAACAAAAGGTGTCTCTTTCGTCCACAGAAGCAGAGTATCGTGCAATGGCCCACACTACTACAAAACTAACTTGGTTGCGACAACTACTCCAAGACTTAGGCATACAACTGGTAGTTTCTCCAATAATGTTCTGCGACAACAAAAGCGCTATGTATATAGCCAACAACCATACCTTTCATGAGCGCACCAAGCATATAGAGATGGATTGTCACTATGTTCGTGAAGAGCATTTAGAAGGCAACTTCACATTACAGTTTGTAAAATCAGAATATCAACTTACAGATGTGTTCACCAAGTCCTTACCTGTCCATCGGTTTCAATCTTTAATTGGCAAACTTCAAGTCATGGAACTGTCAGTTTGAGGGGGGGTGTTAGGAAAAATGGGTTTGGGCCCCTCTGACCCAAGCCGGGCAAGCCCTGGCCCACTGGGCCATCCGGGCCAGGGCCAGGGGGGCCACTAGTCATTGGGGGCCCTGGTCCCCAACGGCTAGTTCTGTAACCGTTGGGGGCTGGCTGCAGCCCCCCTCTCTTCCCTCTTTCTTCTCCCTTTACTCCCTCACTCTCTTTCATTCATTTTTCTTCTATAAATACGCTTGTAATCTCTTGTAAATTCAAGCCTTTGATGGCTAATGAATAACGATTATTTATTCAAGCTCGTGCTTTGTTTATTCTCCTTTTCGCATACACTTGTTGCTCTCGGCTATTCCCTTTTCTAAGGGCTTGTGATTGCTACTTTGTGGTATTGTCCACTCGTTGATCTTCCGTAACTATATTGAAGCATAGACTTCATTACAGTTATAATGCTTAGGAGAGTTAGCCAAATGAGAAAAGTATATAAACCACAATTTCTACCGACGTATTCAAAAGAATCAAGTCAGAGGCTCTTAAACATATGAAGGGTGGTAAATCTGTAGGATCAGATAATATTCCTATAGAAGTTTAGAAAATACTAGGAGAAATAGGAATCACTTGGGAGACATTCAAAATTGTGCGAATTATCGAGGTATCAAGTTAATGAGCCATACTATGAAATTATGGGAAAAAATTATCGAACATAGGTTAAGACAAGTATCAAGTTCAACAGAGAACCAATTTGGATTCATGCCAGGCAGATCTACTATTTAAGAGATTCACCTTTTGAGACGTCTTATGGAACATTTTAGAGGAAGAAAGAAAGACCTCATGATATTTATTGATCTAGAAAAAATTATGATAGGGTACCAAGGGAGGTTCTTTGGAGAACTTTGGAAAAAAGAGGTATCCCATTGACATATAATAACCTTATAAGAGACATGTATGATGGTGCAAAAACATGTGTGAGGACTCATGAAGGAACGACAGACTTCTTTGAAGTTAATATTGGGTACATCAAGGATCAACTTTAAGTCCATACTTATTTATAATGGTGATGGATGAGTTAACAAAACATATTCAAGATGAAGTACCTTGGTGTATGTTATTTGCAGATGACATTGTATTAGTGGAGGAGTCTAAGGAAAAAGTTAATAGAAAATTGGAACTATGAAGTGAAACATTAGAAAGCAAAGGCCTCCGACTTAGTAGAACAAAGACAGAATATATGGAATGTAAGTTTGATCATTTGGTTACCTCACAGGACATATAAATTAAAATTGGCACACATTGCATCCCCCAAAAAGAAAGTTTTAAATACCTAGGGTCAATTTTTCAAAGTGATGGAAGAATTGATGGAGATGTTATGCATAGAATTAATGTTGGTTGGTTAAAATGGAGAGGAGTATCAGGTATTCTTTGTGATAAGAAGATACCATTAAAGTTAAAAGGTAAATATTATAGAGTAGCAATTAGGCCTGCCATGTTTTATGGTTACGAGTGTTGGGCAGTTAATCAACATGTACAAAAGATGTCTATGGCAGAAATGAAGATGTTGAGATGGATGAGTGGTCATACAAGAAAAGACTGTATACATAATGAGGTTATTAGAAACAAATTAGGAGTGACACCAATAGAGGATAAAATGAGAGAACATCGTTTAAGATGGTTTGGACATATAGAAAGAAGATCAAAAGAAGAACATGTAAGAAGGTTAGAAAAACTAAATTTGGAAAGTATTAAAAGAGGTAGAGGATGACAACAAAAGTGTTGGAAAGAAACAATAAAGAATGATCTAGCTTATTGTGAGTTAACTGCTAACATGGCACACGATAGGGATATGTGGAAACAAAGAATCCATGTACCCGACCCCATCTAGTATGGGAAAAGGCTAAGTTGTTGTTGTATTTCACTCCACCACCAAGCTTTTTTTTGTGTCGATACACCTCCTTTAGATTCACCTAACACATCTTTCGCCACTTTTCTAATGTGTATAGCCATATTGTTCCACATATCATAAGGTAAACCAACATAATTCCAAGCATCTCCTTGAAGGACTTTCTGATTAAATATACCTTCTTTCTTGTTTATGAGGTTCTACCATTTAGTCCGAATAGCTCGAAGTACTCTTTTCTTCTTTGTCCACTTTTTACATGGAAATCCATAACTAAATGTCGATGTTGGGTTGTTAAGCTTTCTCCTAAAATTACCTTTGTAATCTTTATAACACACTCTATCTTTTTTCCTATAAATAAAATAATCAATTTGTGTTTGTGATAAGCCACTCCTGGAAGTAATTAAATGTTCATCTTGTTTTTTGAAGATTGTATTGACTATAAAGAGATTAAATGCGATAGCAAAATTTAAAATATTCCTACCTTCCTCATTTATATCCCCAAAACCAAAGTTTCAATGAATACCTTGATATCCTAATGCCTCTTTACCAACAACAAGTCCATTTAATTCTCCTCTTAAACAAATCATCTCTTTATGAAATTCTTTGAATCACCTTATTTAACTCCTCCTAAAAAGCCATCTTTATACTATCTTCTAGTCATACTTGGGGTGCATAAGCACAAACTATTTTTAAAAGCTATGCTCCTAACACCAATTTAACATAATGATTCGGTCACCATATCATTTTATGTCTACTACACTATCCTTTAAATCTATTTATGATAATACCAACTCCGTTTCGAGCATTTTTCTTACCTGAGTACCATAATTTAAAACATGTATCCTCAAACTCCTTTGTTTTTTTTTCTCCAACCCACTTTGTCTCTAGTAAACATAAGATATGAATCTTTCTTCGAATCAATAGTATCTACCACTTCCATTAGCTTACTTGTAAATATTCCGATATTTCAAGAACCAATATGAATCTTATTATCTAGGACTAGCTTCTTTACCCGCCACATCCGTCCATATTGAAAATGTAGAGACCTTTTTTGAAATTTATTCACTACATTTGAGCAATAATGTAGAAGGACTAACTTCTTTACTCACACCCGTCCATGACGTGGGAACCCTCTCTGCAAATTATTCACTATATCAGGGCGAAAATGTAGTGATCCTTGCTTATAAGAAAATATAACACTCACCAAAAAATCATAAGTTTAAGAATCAAAACATCTACCTAATGATGAGAATATTCATAATACTAAGAGAGGGATAGACTAGAGAGCAGGTAGAAGAGAGAGGGAGGGCACGACGGGTGGTGGTCGTCTGAGAGCAGGCGGAAGAGAGAGAGAGGGCACAGTGGGTGGTGGTCGTCACAGAGTAGGCAGAAGAGAGAGGGAGAGAGCAGGCAGGGGGAATGAACAAAAGGTTATGTTTTTTATTTTATTTGGGTCGTCTCTGGATCAACCCAACCTAAATAACCTTGTATGCTAAGTGGACCACTATAGCGGTCCACTATAGTAGTGTTAATGATGCATTTAGTGCCTAGCATGGTCACCCGTTAATATCCAGGTGCTATAGCAGTCTATGACCCGCTAAAACGCTATAGCTGATGCGATAGCGCGCTATTAATAACATAGCTCTCTTGGTGCAAGATGTTGGATGCTGATCTTTTCCAGTTTCATGTTGTTTCTTTGTCATGATGGCTTGCTGATCCATTAGTTTGATCTTTTGTTTTCTTGAACTTTGTGTGATTTAATGATAAATGATTTCTCTTTTCTTCATAGATAAAAAATCTTGTCATGCCATTTCATATTGCATTTAGATTATTGAAAGCATACCATAAAATTATAGAACACAGGGTGAACAATTACTTGACGTGAACCAAAACCAAGCCTTGTCCCACACTAAGTGCCATTGGCTGCGCTTGGTGTGTTTAGATGTGATCACCGTAAGACAAACATAATCTTGGAAATTGATAAAAACATTAAACTTTTAAGCTTGAATTGGATGAGCCAAGTGAATGGCTAATAGTGTGGGATTAAGGGCATGTAACGTTCGTGGTTGTTCAATTCAAATGATGCGGTTCATGTTATGTGATATGATGTGCACCTGAAAGCAGTTTCTATTGGTGTCCATTATGCAAAACAGAGATCATTAATGCCATCAGTGTTGGAATATCGTGCATATCTCAATTCAAGAAGATCTTCATGGAGGAAAACAAAAAGTAATGGTAGTGCATAATATCTTTAAGGCACATTTGGCATTAACCTTTAGGATTATTCAGAGCCTGAAAGGGACCTTGGCGATCTTTTGTAGGACACAATGAAGACCACTTGGTTCCCTTGCATCAGTGCACAACCAAGATATAGGCATCAATGATGTAGACTGTATAATAATTCTCTACTTTTCCTCTCATTAAAGAATAATAGAGATTGACTTAATTATATATTTTTTGCTCATCAAAGAATGATAGAGATAGATTTGTATCATCTAGACCTGATGGAACTTGACCACCCTACACATTAGGAGACACATCTGTTTATAGATGAGAGACCCTTTTGAACACAAGTATGCGTGTCCTTGCCGAAGAGACAGTTCTTCAACAGGAGGGACTCAACCATTCATTGAATGGTTCTTTCAAAAGAAATGAGACTCTTCAAAGAATTGTGATGCATTTTAGGTTTGGTCATTACCTTTCAAAAAATGATCTAGCTTATTGTGAGTTAACTGCTAACATGTCACATGATAGTTCTCTGTGGAAACAAAGAATCTATGTAGCCGACCCCATCTAGTATGGGAAAGGCTTAGTTGTTTGTTTGTTGTTGTTGTTGTATTTTACGTTTTGGTCAGCTCAATGTCATGTCCAATGCTGCCTACACGTGTCTAATGCATTTCAAAGGAAATAATTTGTGAATTGTTAAACTCGACATTCTTTGATCTGTAAAATACCTTTTAAGTTTGTGTCCCATATCATGGGAAACAGGTTTCTATTAAGTGGGCTATGTGTTATATGCACAGGGAAGGTGCAAACCTGATACGTTTTCACAAGTAGGAAATTGTTGAAACACTTGTCAGTTAAATTATTTAGTACATGATCTATATGCCTAAAATGACTCTTTGAGTTCTAAGTATGGGATCATGCATCCACATCGTTCAATCTACATTAAGTATCCAGTTACTTGTCATCCTGGCATTGTGGTAGACCATAGGCAGAAGACTCATGCCAATTTAGTATGAACAATTCTAAAATTTATAAATAATGCTCCATGGTGCCATTTGCATGTTATGGTCGTTCTTTGATAATTTGAGCATGTCATACTGTTTCTTCTGGCTGTTCTCATTTTTATAAATGAGAATCTGCAATTGCTTTTGCAAGCATTGCCTCCATGCTGAACAGATTGTCATTTTGCGAACATGCTCACTGGAAAATCTGTTCTTGATTCACTCTGCTGCTACATGGATCCAGTTGAAATTATCTATTCGTGTTGATGAATCATTTGCTTTAGCCAAAAAATTATGTTTTGAGAACCTAATCACAATCTTAACATTTATTCACATTGTTTTATGTGCAGGAAGGGGAACCAACATTAACAGACAGAGTTTGGGAAGCACTTGTGAAATCCTTCGCAACACAAATGAAGTCTGTTTTCACAGCATCTAGTTTTGTTAAAGAAATATTTACGTCTGGCTACCCAAAACTGTATTCTATGATAGAGAACCTGCTCGAGAGAATTTCACGGGACACAGGAATGAAAGGTGTTCTTCCAGCCATTGGTTCTGATGGAAAATATCAGATGATCACTGCCATTGAACCATTCCAGACAGCCTTTTTGGCTCTCTGCCTGAGCCGTTTGTCAGACCTTGTAAATAATGTTTTCCCCATGTCCACACGGGGAATTCTTCCATCCAAAGATCAAATCTCAAGAATTATATCACGTATACAAGAGGAAGTTGAAGCTGTTAAACTGGATGCCCACTTGACTCTTTTGGTCTTACGTGAGATCGGCAAGGTGTTGCTACTATTAGCCGAAAGGGCTGAATATCAGGTATTTAAGGAAATGTAGGGTTTAGCGATATATCTGCATGAGCATGACTTGAAAACCTGTTTTGACAATGGGGTGCTTTTTTAGGTTCCTCTTAAGTGTTTTAGGTTGTGAGACATAGAAGTGTTTAACGTTGACTTCCCCATAATGTCAGTTCTTCTAAAGAATTGTTCATACTATAGGAGAAACTGTACATATTCTAAACCTGTTGAGTTCCTTGATTTAAGAAGCGGCATCTTATGAGGATAAGTTCTAGGGAGTCTGCCATCACAGAATCAACTCTAACAGGAACTTTGTGGGGAAGTGATACAAATGAAAGATTGATCTTAGGAGGGAGGGGAGTTGGGGGGAGGGGGAGGGAGCAATGCTGACGTCGAGTTTTATTTTGATGATGCTTTGGTGAAACTTGGGTGCTTTTTGAAAGCTCACGTGCATCTTGAATCGGTATTGCCCAAGTGTTTGGAGACATGAACATGTCAGAACATAGAAGCGTAGCCACTGTCATCAATCTTGGCAATCTTTTACTAGGCAAGATTTTCAGGTTGCTTTTATTGGATGCTTTTTGTTCAATTTCTCATGGAGTTAAATTTTCATTGAATTGTCAGATGCATTAAATGATCTCTTGTTATTATAGAAATAACAAGAACTGCCTGGTTTTAGTGTTCCTTTTCTCATGTATGTATGAAAAGATAAGTTTAAAATTGTTTTGAAAAAATAAGTCTGAAATGTATAAGCTTAGAGTTTTTTAAATAATAAAAAATTGTTAAATCTTGTGGCTGGAAGTCTGAGAGATAAAATTTGCCAAGATTTTCGAGGTCATGAATTTTGTCTCGTAATATCATATTTTTCTGTTTCTGCCAATGCACTAAAATTTTCTAGATAGGAATAACAAGAATTAATTGGTTTTACTGTTTATTTTCTCATAAAAGTATGAAAAAAGCAGCTTAAA
The DNA here is from genome assembly GCA_036023115.1 of Brasenia schreberi. Lineage (NCBI taxonomy): Eukaryota > Viridiplantae > Streptophyta > Magnoliopsida > Nymphaeales > Cabombaceae > Brasenia > Brasenia schreberi. Next base: position 1,768,478 of record JAYKKT010000072.1, read on the forward strand.
AATTATTTAGAATAACAAAAGGAAGTCTTGCGAAGTATGTGCTTAAATGATGGGAAATGTGGGAGGTAAAATTTGCTATACAACAACAACTAAGCCTTTTCTCATACTAGATGGGGTCGGCTACATGGATTATTTGTTTCCAGATAGCTCTATCATGATTCTTTATTGTTTCTTGGTTTCTGTCAACGCATTGAAAGTTTTCTAGTCATATAAATAGCTAAGGATAACAAGAAATAGGTGGTCTTAGTGTTTCTTTTCTCCATGAAAGAAAAGCACTTTAAAATAGTTTAGAATAAAGTAAATGAGTCTGAGATAATATATTCATAAAACTATTTCAAATAATAAAAAAGTGTAGAATCTTGTGAGAAGCACGGGAGATAAAATCTGCCAAGATTTAAATATCTCACAATTTTTTTTTTGGCAAGGTCATTTTTATTTTTTTACTGCTTTTGCCAATGAATCCACGAGAATTTGAAATCTCTCGCCAAGAATGGTGAAATGGTTGGAAATTTTCATCTGTATGATCCTCACGATGCCTATTATGATGGTTAGAGACTTTCATGGTGAAACGGTTAGAACCTTTCTGGTAACATGACGTCTCATGGTTTTCCATTGGCTTGTTTATTTCTGCAGGCGAATGGACCCATATCCTTTCTCATATAAGATTTTTTGGCGCTATCAGTTTTAGGACCGAGAGTTATGATGTCTACTGTCAATTTTACATGACAATTTATATGAGCAACGTGTCTACCTTCACTCTTTACTTTTAGCAACTCTCATCTTCATTGATGAGTTTGGTTCGTATTAGATTGAATTCTAATTCTATTTATTTCGAGTTAGATATCCACTGGCCCTGAATCCCGCCAAGTTATGGGACCGGCAACTCCATCACAAATAAAAAATTTCATGCTCTGTCAGCATCTGCAAGACGTTCACTCGCGTCTCACATCCATGGTCTTGAGCCTTCCAGCTGTTGCTGCTGAAGTTCTATCTCCCTCATTGAGTGTCATATATGAAGTTGCTTGTGATTCTTTGACGTCATTATTTCAAGCCATGGTAGATCGTCTCGAGAGTTGCATCTTGCATATTCATGATCAGAATTTTGGGGAACAGGGTGTGGACTCTGCAGTGGATAATTCAACGTCGAGTTACATGGATGAATTGCAAAAGGCCATAATTCATTTCAGAACTGAGTTTCTATCTAGATTACTACCTTCATCTCTGTCAAATGCCTCTGGTACTACTACAGAAACAATTTGTACCAGGCTCATCAGAAGAATGGCTTCTAGGGTTCTTTTATTCTTTGTCAGGCACGCTGCACTTGTAAGGCCTCTTTCGGAGTCAGGCAAACTGAGAATGGCAAAGGACATGGCAGAGTTGGAGCTGGTGGTAGAGCAAAACTTGTTCCCAGTTGAACAACTTGGTGCTCCGTATCGGGCTCTTCGGGCTTTCCGGCCCTTGATATTTTTAGAAACATCCCAGCTGTTTGCATCACCACTTCTACAAGATCTTCCTCCAAGTGTGATTCTTCATCATCTTTATTCTCAAGGTCCGGATGCTTTGCAGTCCCCAATGCAGAGAAACAAGCTTACCCCATCTCAATATTCACTATGGTTGGATTCACAAGGTGAGGATCAGATATGGAAAGGAATCAAGGCCACTCTGGATGATTATGCTGCAAATGTTCGGAGTAAAGGAGATAAGGAATTCAGCCCCGTCTACTCTGTTATGCTCCAAATAGGTTCATCCTTAGCCGGAACTGCGCCTTCACGTGGAGGCTGAGAGGATTGTATCGTATTCCATCGACAAATCAGAGTATAAACTGTCAGCGGTATAATGCTGTAAATGATGGATGCCATGAGTACAACGTAGTTTAGTCTACACTAATCATAGCCTAAGAAATGGACTCTAGCATTAGCACATATAGCATATTCTTTGGTTGATTTGTGTCTTATCCCTGTTCTTGACCTTTTTCTTGCTGTCAATCTACGTTTCGCTGCCTTAAAATGCATCCAGAAATGGCATTTCGTATTTGACTTTTTTTTGCGGGTTTTCATATTTTTATCTCGTTGACACTCGATAATGTTTTGGATGGATTGTCTTAATTTTTTTATATGTTTTATATGGACTTTGGTGTGTGCGAGGAACTGAGGTTCCTGTGTCCCACCATTTTGCTTAGTAATTCATTGTCACCGATAATCAGGAAAAGTAGACCAACACAATTTTAACTTTGTTTTCATTTTGAATCTTGATGGGTCTTTTTTTAATGACTAGGAACCCCCTTCAAGGTAAACCCCGGCTGGTACACGACCATATGCCTGGTGTTCACCGCCACCTAAGAAGCTCATTTGCATAAGCATGTGCAAGACAGCACCATTGCTTGTCTTTGAATAAGATGGGTGCTCTCTCAGGCATATTAGCTTGAGATGCATTGTTCAAGCTCTTTATTGAGTGCTAATGCTTGAACTTGTTTCGCTGAGACCAAATGTGTTTCGAAAAGAGCAGGTAACAAGAGAAACTGCATGTCATGCTTAATCAATCATCCAAGGCTAAAGCGATAGATTGGAGATAGAAAGAAGGGGGAATGAGAAACATAGTTCTATGATCAAGGTTCAGTCTTCACGCTGCCATTGTTGTCACTCTTACCGGCTTCAATTTCTACTCGGTGTGTCCGCTCCTTGCCCAGTAGCATGAATCTCAAAGCCATTTTCCTGCTTTTATCACTAAGCTGCTAACTGTCACAGCGGTAAGAACTTTAAAGCTGTGGATGCTTGAAGCAAGGATCGAAAGCCTTGGCGGAGGGAGTCTTTGCCTACCTATATAAACTGGGGATGCTTCTCTTCTAGTGAGGGCCTGATCCTCGAGAAACCCTTGCACCAATTATTTATAGGAGTGTCGCACCAAATATTGATGAGCAACCCAATGAATTTCGTCAAACTAAGCCGATCAGCTTTCTATCACTCACTAATAAAGGCTACATGAAGAATGCACATCCAGAACAGAGCCAACTTGATCATAATTTTTCGTCTCTCAAACAAAAATTGGAAGCCCTCTCCACTGTATGTATTATCCATTAGATGGATATGAGAACTCTAGATCCAAATTTGCTCTGTTTATTGATCGGACTTAATTTCAGATACTGAATCCGATCAATTTGAACGGGATATATGTTAAACCTGTTGACATCCTGTTATAGCCCAAATCGTCCCTCGCGACAAAATGTAAACCTGGACACCAAAGTTTGCTTGGGATATGAAACTTTGTTTGGGATCTTCATGCTTGTCATGGTGGAGTTCAAGTTTAGCCATCATACAAATGATCTGTTTCATTAAGCTTTACAAGATGAACAGTCCAGTGGTTCATCTTGACTGCTCTAGGCTTGTTTGCTCGTTGATCTCGGTTTGCACTCTGTTTATGTTGGAACGAGCTAGAAAGCTAAACATGGACAAGATTTTGAGTTGAAGAATGAGCCATTAGTAACCCATGTTCGGTTCCTTTACAAGTTTTACTTAGGATCTTTATTACCTTTCACCTTTTTGTGCTTGTGTGGGCACCACAGTTCAAAACCGTAAAAAATGGATTGAGCCAAGCTACCAGATCCAGTACCACTCTTTCAAAGAGGTAAGTAGGAGTCGAGATATAAAATCCACGCTGAGGACTCTGATTGGTGCAAGATATGCCTCAAGGGGATTCTGGATCAGATTCACCACCACTCAAAGAGTCTCGGATTCAGGACCAAATATCTGGCAATCCCACGTGTATGGTTCACATGAACTTCCGTTGTTAAGGATAACCAATAACAAAGAAGTTTTAGATTTTGTAGAGATAAGGACCATCCGTTTCCTCCACTATATAAAACCAAAGCGAGCCAGCCAGTAGTCACTTACTCACCCATCTTTGCTAGCTTTGAGGAAGAGAAGACGCAATAATGGCAACCATGTCTCTTTCTTCACCCACACTCGCCGGCCGGGCCGTCAACCTCGGCCCTTCTAAGGCTTCGGAGCTCATGGGCGAGGGACGGGTTACCATGAGGAAGGGCGGCAACAAGCCCAAGCCCGTCTCCTCTGCCAGCCCATGGTATGGTCCAGACCGTGTTAAGTACCTCGGCCCGTTCTCCGGTGAGGCCCCTTCATACCTCACTGGTGAGTTCCCCGGTGACTACGGCTGGGACACCGCTGGACTCTCTGCTGACCCTGAGACTTTCGCCAAGAACAGGGAGCTTGAGGTGATCCACGCCCGGTGGGCAATGCTCGGTGCTCTCGGGTGCGTCTTCCCGGAGTTGCTAGCCCGCAACGGGGTCAAGTTCGGTGAGGCCGTGTGGTTCAAGGCTGGAGCCCAGATCTTCAGCGAGGGTGGACTTGATTACTTGGGCAACCCCAGCTTGATCCATGCCCAAAGCATCTTGGCCATCTGGGCCACCCAAGTCATTCTCATGGGTGCAGTAGAGGGCTACCGCGTTGCCGGTGGGCCACTCGGCGAGGTGATCGACCCACTGTACCCTGGTGGCAGCTTCGACCCGCTCGGCCTGGCCGATGATCCCGAAGCCTTTGCAGAATTGAAAGTGAAGGAGATCAAGAATGGCAGGCTTGCCATGTTCTCTATGTTCGGCTTCTTCGTCCAGGCCATAGTCACCGGAAAGGGTCCATTGGAGAACCTTGCTGACCACTTGGCCGACCCAGTCAACAACAACGCCTGGGCCTATGCCACCAACTTCGTCCCCGGCAAGTGAAGACACTGAACCCGTGGGTTCAGCTTGTGTGATGTGTGTGTAAATTGGGTGTAGGGATGATGTAAAAGTTGGTCATGTATCTTTTTTTGTCCTCCAAATATATCAAGGGATCTCTCTCTCTCTCTCTCTCAAGCACAGACATTTGTCAAATAGCGTTAGCTACTTTCATTTGTTTGATCTAATTATTTGTTCGATGGATGAAATTCTTACCAAGTATTAATCTTTTGAAATCGAACATATACAAACACGAAGTAAACAAGAAATAAGCAAGTGTCAAAGTAGACATGTCCGCTTCGGGTTAGCAAGCCGCCTAAGGCCGGTTTTAGTTACCTTTCCGAAACCGTAACCATCGGTTCTCCCTCGGAGCCCATAATCTCATTAAAAAAATTAAATTTTAATAAAAATAGAAAAAAATACTAAAACTAGTTTTGGTTTTGAAAAAGGTGAAACCGGAACTGAACCGAGTTGATTCTGATTGAAACCATCAGGCTGGTTAGGAACGGACCATGTCTAGGCCAAAGCTTATGCAAAAATTTGGTAGTCTAGTTGTCTAATTATGAGACCCAGATATGGTCTTGCTTGCAGAAAAACTGGTGCAATCATTGATGCTATGGGTCCTCCTTAATCTCATAAGCTCAGCCTGCCCAACACCCTTGGGAGTAGACATGACCGATTCTTAACTGGTCCAGCGGTTTCAATTGGAACCGAACCGTGCTAGGAACCGCATGAATCCCCTGCAACCGGAAAGCATCCAGTTTGGTTTCTATTTAAAAAAAAAAATCAAATAAATTTATAGTAAAATTACTAGTTCTCGACTCAAATCGGAACTGTCCTGGCCGGTTCTGGTTCCAGGTTCTAGGCTAACTGGAACCCGACATTTCTACTTGGGAGTTTTTATTTCATTGGAGACAGGGCTTGTTTTTGGGTCGTTTCTTTTGTACTCTTGATGAAATTTCTCTCGTATCCAAGGATTCGAACCTCCAACCATTCATAAGAAGCTCAAAGGAGTTGAAAGAAAGAGTTCAGCTAGAATAGATTTGGGAGTAGAGATGGCAATTAGGACCCGCTCCATGTGTACATGGCCCGCCCCGTCCCCTATGGAGCGGGTTTTTAGGTCTGAAACCTGCTCCGCAGCGGGGCGGGGCGACAGAAGAAAGAGATGTGGGGTGGGGCAGGTTTGAGGTAGACCCACCCCACACTATATATACTTATAAGTTATAACTTCAAGATTTTTTCATTTTGAATAGGGGAGGGAGTCCAGCCGCCAGCAGTTCAGCATCTCGTTCGCTTGAAAGGGAAAGCTCGAGCAGCCGTAGTCCAGGGCAATTGCAGTTCAATCCAGGCTCCAGCAAACTCATTGAGGTTTGGTCTTATGCTGGAAAACCACTGGCATGTTTTCTGTATCTCACAGCAATTTGTATGCCTTGGACTGGACCTTAATCCTACCTACTTGAAATCATGTACTTCTTCTGCTGGTATGTTTGCTTGCCATGAGATTGGACCTTGCTTTACTAGAAGTTCAGTTTGTTAAGGATGCAAATGATTTGGTAGGGTTCAACCTTACCACAACACAATAGTACATTATAAGCACACAGTGCTTGAATATGTAGTTGATAGGATCAAGCCTTATAGTGTTGGCCATATCATGATAAACTCCAATATGTGCATGTCCTACTTATTGAGTTGTTTTGACATATTTTACAAGAATTGTTTTTTTTGTTATTTAATTTTCTGTTCTATAGCTGTTATAAGAATAATCAACAGGTGCTTTAAGAATCATTTTTATTTATTACATATATTGTGCATTGAATTAAGTGGTGGCTAATATGTCCTTGTTATTCTGTAGTTACGTTATATCCTTTTGTTTGTTATGTTTGTAATTCAATTTAGTTAGAATATGGTGGTCAGTAAGTGTTTTATATATGAATATGATGATCATATTTTGAATTGATATTTGGTTAATTTTATAACATTGATTATATTTTTTATAGGCTACTGATATCTAATATCTTATCTCAATTGTTTGCCTATTATATAGCTTTTATTTATAGGTGCCAAAAGGTTTGCATAATGAATAGAGATAACATAAGGCTAATACCTCTTGTGGTTGAGAGTATCTTAAGTTAAGAAGTTAGTTTGAATCCAGCTCCAGTTAGGCAACTCGAGAGTTCATGCCATGGAATAGAAAGTCTCAATTCGAATAGGGCATATCAACATGTATCATCCATTGAGTGTTGTTTACATAAAAAGATAAGTAAAAAAGATGACAACAAGGTTACAATAAAAAGTATATATTGAAGCTAATTCGATCGATATATGGTAGATGATAAGTGGAAGGCAAAATACCACCACTGTAGTAATATGCTTGCTGCAAACCCAAGACATGTACCAAGGCACTAAAGAACCATGTAGAAAAACTAAAAGGAGTCCCACAAAATAATCAACTATTGGTGCTAGTATTTTGAAGCATGCGAGTAAAATAGATTTAATTGTTTTGATCAAGAGTATTCAAGAATCTATGATTGTGATGCATGAATACCCATTAAGTATAATGGATCATGTTGGTATGAGAAAGTTTATATCTAGCTTGCAACCTATTTTCAAGTCCCGACATGCAACACTATTAAAAAAGATATTATAAAAATTTCTGAGGATAAAAAGGGCAAAACAATGAAGATATTTGACAATATTGAAGGGAGTGTAGTAATAACATCTGACATGTGGATTTTTATTCAGATGAAGGGTTTTATGCTAGTGACAATACATATCATAGATACTTCTTGGAAATTACAAAACCGAATTTTAAGGTAACTTTTTATATTATTGTAGTTACTTTATTATTATATAATTTCTTAATGTATGTGTTTATTAACCTATGTGTTAATTTTGTAGTTTCACATATGTTCCTACACCTCATACAAGTGAATTCCTTTCTGATATAATGATAAATGATTTTTTGAGGTATTTAGATGATAATTATTTGATGTTAGGTGGAAAGTTACTCCATATGAGGTGTGCACATATTTTGAAATTAGTCGTACAAGATGGGTTAGACTCTAAATTAGAAATAGTATAATAAGCAATTTGGTTAAGGTCTTTGTTATGTGAATCTGTGATCATTACTAACATGATATTGTTCTGTCAAAAAATGAACATGGTTATTATTTTTGTGTTAAATTACAATGGGGAGGCTGAAGCCAGACAAATGGTTGGGTATCGAACTGATGACCTTTTAAGATGCATGTTTGGGTATCGAACTCATGACCTTTTAACTTGGAATTTGGCTTTTTAAAAATAAAAAATATATCATATTCAAAAGTCAAGGATGGACATCAGTATGCAAGTGCCAAATGGTTGCTATATATATATATATATATATATATATATATATATATATATATATATATATATAGTGCTTAGATCTAGGATACCTATGATACTCTTTCCTACATGAGTGAAATAATAATGTCTTTCATACATTTAAAAAATATATATACCATGAGTGGAGTGAGCAAGATCCACTTTTCATAAATGTATATAGTGATTACATCTTTTACCTATAGGTTTTGGGATGCATGAGTACTTTTCAAAACTCAAAATTTTTGAAATTATATTCATCCCATTCAAAAGCTAGCATGCGAGAGGTAAGCATTAACTACTTTTCTCTCTCCTCCTCTCTCTCTCTCTATATATATATATATATGTGTGTGTTTTATGTATATATATTTTTCATACTTTTCAAAACCTCATAAAAATTATAAAATTACACTCATTCTACTCAAAAGTAATGAGTGAGCATATCATAAATAAACATCATCTACTTTTCGTGTTATATATATATATTAGGTTTCATCTATTGAGTTATACAGTTTTTTAAAGAAAAAGTGTAAATTATAAAAATGATTAGGTTTAGAATCTAAAACAAAACGTATGGATGTTAGATGCGATTCGAAAACGGATGGATCGATCATGTGATGCTACGTGACAAGGCATCATTTTGCTTATTTTGCATTTTGGTGCATAACATGATACCCTTTTGACTTCCTACAAATTTCACTTCGATGATTGTGCACATTAATTTGCATGTAAATACAAAAGTTTAAGAAGATTGCATATGTGCTTCTCGAATGATTAAACCACAGCTTTCACTTTCTCCAATAAAGGTGAACATGAAAAACAATTGCAAAAGCATCATAAGAAGAATATTATAAAGCATTGACGAGATTTAACTATGTTACTTGATGTTGCATTGGATAGTTGTAAGGAATGATATGGGCAGAAGATATAGGCAAAATTGAAATATTGAGGTGAATAAGGAGAGATTGGCTTCATAAGCTAATAAAACGTCGTCAATGTATGAGATAAAGCGATTGAGATGCATGTATTGTGGTTTGGGCATGTGGAAAGACGGAATTGAAGCTCTAAATTGAAAAGTATGAGTATCAAAGGGTGAGCATTAAAAATATGCCAAGAAAGCTTTAAAATTGCTACCTTTTTTGATAAATTAAATGCAATATGACCTAAGGACTCTAAGATGTTCACACCGAAACAATAGAACATGATCTTACTTATGCTGAAAATGCTAATATACTATAAGATCACACTCAATAGTGACTAGGAATCCATGTAACCGACCTGTGCGGAAAAGACAGTTTTGGTTTTGAAAATGTTGACGCCAAAGGCAACAACAGCACACACACACACACACACACACACACATATATATACATATATATATATATATATATGTAATATATGTAACTACTAATCTAAGAATATATAGATGCTGTCAACATCGGTTAGTTGGGGAAAAGGCTTGGTTTTGGTTTCATTAGGTACAAACATGAAATGGCAACAGCCCTTGACATGCAGATAGCCTAAACCTATCGTATACAAAGCCTATTGAAGCACCCAGAGGGTGAGTTCAAAGGCAGGGTGCTCTAGCACCATTACTGCTGGTGGGGAGTTCGACTCTTGGAGGGTACATATGTGGTATGTGTTGGGTTTTGGCATCGTCTTCTAACAAAAAAAAGAAAAGAAAAGAAAAGCTTATTGAATTGGTGAGCTATTTTTTTAATAGAAACTTTATTTAAAATGGAAATGCAAAGGACACTCCGTAGAGCAAAGGTGAGCTATTGCTCGTTATGGAACAAGTTTTGTTCTTTCTAATGCATCGATAATCTAAAAACTTTCAAGACAAAAGAAAATATTGCTTTACTAAAAGATCCTGAAGGCTAATAACTTGTTGCCACTATGCTCATTCATATTTTGTAAGGACAAATTTGAGCTAAAAAAATACATGCCTTAAGACTCCATGTTAAATATATTAAGAGGGGTACGAGCAAGTGCTCGAAGGTTCAAAAAGGGGAGACGTTAGTTTAGACGAGCCTCAAGGCACAATGTAATGGTGGTGATAGTTGGCAATCCCTATCGGTGCAACGACAACATCCATGAGATGAGTGAGAAGTTGCTGGAAGAGGTTGAGTTTAATTGTTATCTCCTCGAAGCGGTCTATAAATAGCAATTGTAACGCAAAAGATCAAATTAATCATATTATAAATTTTTTTATTCTTAACATAGTTGTTCTTTTTTTTCTAGGAGTAGATGTAACTTAACTTACTGATATCCTTGACCTTACGTGACAGTATTATGCCTTGCCGATCTTGTTCTATCACCTTTCCTAGAATGAAAATGTGATATCAAATATGCCCAATCTGACTCGAACTCACTTTCATCGCATGAAACCTTATTCATCATTTATTTCTCTTTGACTTTCTCTTTGAGAGTGAGGGTTAGAGTTTTCTCGTATATCTGCATCACGTCTAGCTCATAACAACATATTCCTCCAAGTACCATAAGAATTGAGTTGCCATTCTTGATGACAACTGTTATTATGACCATCAACTTTGGTTTAAAAGAAGGGTAATGAGGCCTCATAAGTGCTGGAGTTAAATAATATGACACAAGCTAAGCTCGAAGGTCACCAAGAACCCAAGTTCCCAATCCCATTTGATGCTTATGAACAGACTGGATTTATTTTGGTTTTAGTTCGTTAGGATGAATATGTCCCGTTGTGAAGCCATATAAGGACCCAATTTCATTGAAAAGCAAGCCAATTCTAGGACCAGTCGACTGACCAGTGAGCGAACCGAGTCAAAATCATCTGGTTCAGTTGTGCTTCGGGCCTTAGCTTTCCTGGGCTCGGCTGGCTTTATATTCAAGCATTGCTAACAAATGCTGATTTCAGCCATTCAAATAAAAGTGACATGAAGATTTGATTTTCATTAGCGAATACCTCTTGGCTCTAGCAGGAGATGTGGCTCAAATCCTGGTCTTGATTTTGGCTACGGCTAACTTTATACAAAGGTTGAACTCTTACACTAAAAACTCTTGTTCTGTAAAAACCATCCCAGTGCACGTTCTCGTGATCCCAAATGATGGTTTCTCCTGAACACAATAGCCATTTTGGTGTTGCAACCTCCTAAACGAAATTTGACCGAAGTTAATCACATGCGCACACACATACACACACACACACACACATATATATATATATATATATATATGAAAACTGGATCTTGCTAACTCCCTATGTGCTAACTCATGCCTATCCATCACTTTTTTAGTGCAACTTTAACAAGCTTAAACATTTTACAAAAAGAATGAAGGATAATATTATTATAAGACATGAGTAAACAACATTAGACAATATATATAAATTTACAGTTTTAAAGGTTTTTAAAAATCTATGAAAAACAATATTATTATAATTCATGCTTTTGTCGAGCATGAGTGGGCAAGTGTGCAGGATCCAATCAATACATATAGGAGAAGAGAGAGACTAACTCGTGTGCTATATATGTAGGGAGAGAGAAACTAACTCGTGTGCTAGTTTGGTAACTAATACAAACTCTTGCTAATATTTGCTCTTGATTTGTACATTTCTTCCCTAAATTGACTCTTTTTAAATAGTGATCACATGCTTCATTTCTTTCATTTTTTCCTGTCTTTTTTTTCTTCTCTCCACTGTTGTTGTATTTAGTAGGAAAGCAATTCAGTTACAAAAAATGTTTAATATATATATACAGTAACACACACACACACACACACACACACATATATATATATATATATAGAATATTTGGTAGGAAAAAAATTCAGTTACCATATATATATATATATATATATAACTCTGCATTATCAAAAGAAACAAAAGCTGGGGATGCGCGTTGAGCTTTTGTTACAAAAGTTTGCTTGAACACTTAAGTCTCGCGGTATGTGTGTGGGTGTGACTTGCATTTTATGCTTTATAGTAAACCACAAATGAAGCTACCCTTTGTTGGGAGTCATCACCGACGTTGGCGTCAAGGAGAAAAAATTACCAAACTTTGAAAGCTCCATCTGCAGACCGCCATTAAAGACAAAAGAGGAAAGTTTACAACTACCCCACTATTGCCCGAACAAAGTGTCCTTCGCCTACTTCTTCCTTCCTTACCAATCACAAGTACCATTAAAAAAATGAAATCTTTTCTTCTCCATAGAAGTTTGCAAGTACAATTCTTGCAGTGTTGCGTAGCATGGTGCCTCCCCTAAGTTCCTCATGGAAGTCAGTGGTGCTGTTGGCCGTATCCTTTCCCAGCATGAATGCGCTGTTCCCGTGGCATTTGACCACATTTTACCTCTCTCTCTCCCCTCCTGATTTCAGAATGTAATCAATCAAAGTAAATCTTTTCATTAGCCTAAATTTCCTTTCCTTCAAGCCATTTTATCATCTCCCATTGATTGCATTTTTATTACTATTGTTGGAATGAACTGGAGAAGCCTAGTTTTGAGACCCCAATATAAATGCATATCTTTCCTATTTGGTTCCCTGTAAAATAAGCCTCTTTTTTCTCTCTCCTTTCTTTCATTTTCTCCTTCGTGCCAAGCGTTTGGCGCGCTAGGTCTCCTCCTAACATGGTCCACATTTAAGAAGAAGCAGCTAGCTCTCTTGTGAGTGGCCTTCTGCCCCTCTAATCAATACCATCTTCTCAGATCCCCTAAATTTGATCCCGCCGTTATGTTTATCTATGCCGTTCTTAGGGGGTTTAGGGTTTTAATGGTGTCCATGATGCCACTGGAACTAGAAAATATGGCGTAAAGTTTTGTGGGTGTTCTTCCTTTTGGCACATAGATGCCCGTGGAGGAAGACGAAGGCGAAGAAATCGTTCTTTTCTTTGTTGGTGTTGTCTGGGAAGATTAAAGGGCATTCTTTAGCGTTGGATACAACGGAGGAGGTATAACTCTCTGTGTTCGTTTGAGTTCTTTCCGCAGTGTTTTTCTCTTTCAGATCATGGCTTTTGGTCGTTAAATTTTATTGAGGAAGTCGGAACTTGTTCCTATGCAGTCCCTATGGAGCCCTTTTGTTTTAATCTTGTCATTGCAAGGTTTCCTTTTGTTTACTGCTGCGATTGAAATGTGATGCAAATGGTTTTAGGAAATCACGGAATAGATCTGATTCCTTCATCGTGTTAACTAATGATGGATTCTAGAGATTCTTGTACGGTTTTTGTGCTTGAAGCTGGTTGTAGTGGTTCTGGGAATTGAGAAGGCTTTGCTGAACGTTGTTTGCAACTGTTGACAAAAGTTTGGCAATGTACATTTGTCTTTTGCTAGTTTTATGTCTCAGTAGCATGCGTTTTAAATTAAAGTGCGTTTCTGATTGAATAAATATTAAATGTGAGCTGAGAGGTTCTAAATTTCTAATGCATTGTGGAACATTTGTGTGCCTTCTACCAATTTTATTAATCAAGGTGGAATATTGTCAGGCTGTTTTGTCTTCTATTCTAATCTGTGGTTGCTTCATATTACTACTCATCAATGTGCATGATCTTGAAACCCAGCATTTGCAGTTGGTAGGACTAGTTCACTATCCTATGTAATTGATGCTGGTTACTCTCTACTTTGTAGTGGTGTAAACGATGTCATCCTCCCTCAGTGATTCACTATCAGCGACAACAGCAGTGTTTGGTCTTAAATTATGGGTTGTCATAGGTATTTCAGTTGGGATTTTCATAGCGTTGGTTCTATCCATCTTGGGAATGTGGTTAATTTCTCGAAGGAAATTGAAAAGGACACTCGATAAATTCTCATTGTATCAAATCCCCAACGTGTCGAAGGAGATAAAAGTTGACAAAGTCGATGCTAATAATCTGGGTTCACATTTCCCTGATCATGACGGTGTAGCCCTCAATTTGAATGACAAACCAAGAACAAAAGAATCGGAGAAGATGTCAGTGTTTTTAGCGAGGAGTAGATCAAGCGATGCTGATAATTTCAGTCAGTGCAGTTCGGCTTATCATCTGGAGAGAGCTGGCAGCTCACAATTTGGTGAAGATGGAAGTGTGGGGCCCGTTCGCAACCTGTCTTCCTCACAAGGTTTCTGCACCATCCCCTTTGTCTGGTCTGCCTGAATTCTCTCACCTTGGCTGGGGGGCACTGGTTTGACACTTGGGGATCTAGAACTCTGTAACGAATCAAGTTTGGCAAAGAGAATGTGATTGGTGAGGGTGGATATGGAGTTGTTTATCAGAGGTCAGACTAATCAATGGGAGTCCGAGGTGGCCATTAGAAGAAACTCCTCAATAATTTTGTAAAGGATGTCTTTATGATATGTTTAGGTGCATTGCTGCCAATTTAATTTTTATCCTCTTAAACTTGTTGAACTAGGTTTTATAATGTCCTGTTACATGTTCTTACTTAGGACAATAACCTGCACTTTGCTCAGCTAGTTTATCTGTATTAACTGTATTGAGTGCCCATCATAGCAGAGGACAAGCCTGAAAAAAGAATTCAGGGTTGAAGTTGAGGCTATAGGCCATGTTAGACATAAGAATCTTGGTTCGACTACTTGGGATATTTGCGCATTGAAGGAGTTCACAGGTAACATGTTTCTAAAATCTCACAAGTGCACTTTATGTGTTTGCTACTACTCAATAACAGTTCACTGCTTTGTGTTTATGACAGTTGTATTCTTTTTCTTTCATAATGGTTGTACTTTCCATTTGATTTGACAGGCTGCTGGTGTATGAATATGGTTTACAATGGTAACTATAGAACAATGGTTACATGGGTCTATGAGCCAACATGGGACACTTACTTGGGAAGCCCGCATGAAAGTTCTACTTGGCTTACAGCCAATCTATTAAGTTCTGCTTGCAATAATTAAAAAAGTGGACCATGTTTATCAGTTCTATTGTTTTAGCATGGAATTGATTGGTATGAATGACATCATTGCTCTTATATTCCTCATCTCTGTATGGTCATGATTGCTAAACAAATCATTTTGCTAAGTACTGGTTTTGTAGTTCCATTTGCAGTTAATCATTCTATGATCAGTGTCTTCTGCGTAAAAATATATCATAGATGTTATTCAGAGTTTCATTTATGTTGATACCATTAGGTTATAGCCTTTATATGTCTTAGATATTTTGCAATTTGTTTAGGCCCATTAGAGGATTCTGACAACACAATAATATGTTCTGCTGACTTGCTCCATTGCACCATTGAAAGAATCAAGCTTAGTGAGCATGGGACCTAATCCCAGGATTTTCTATTTTCTATGTTTTTAAGTTTTGACTTGGCTTACTTGGTTATCAAATTTACTATTATGACAGTTTCAACATCAGACCTAATCCCACTGATCAAACTCCCTATTTTACTGTGATTGGTTGCAGGATGCAAAGGTTTCTGATTTTGGTTTGGCCAAACTTTTGGGTTCAGGAGAAAGTCACATAACCACTAGAGTAATGGGAACATTTGGGTATGCAGAATGTTTCATCATATCTTTTGTTATATTTTATTGAAAGGATTGCATAAATAGAAACTTACTCTGTTCTGAATTTCAGATATGTGGCACCAGAATATGCAAATACTGGGCTGTTAAATGAGAAGAGTGACATTTAGGGGGGGGTATTTGGATTACTTGAATTGGTGTCCTACTGTGGAATACTTGTGCAGGTGAATCTTGTAGAGTGGCTTAAACATATGGTTGGAAGTAGGCGTTCTGAGGAAGTTATAGATCCAAACTTGGAAGTTAAGCCGTCTACACGAGCATTGAAGCGTACTTTACTCATTGCCTTGCGCTGCGTTGATCCTGATTCAGAAAAACGACCACAGATGGGCCAAGTAGTCAGAATGCTTGAAGCAGAGGATTTCCCCTTCCGCGAGGTCTTGTAGTTGAAGCCAATTTTGAACTTTTCTTTTCTGTCAACGGAGTATACATTGACATTGAATTCGGTGTGATCCTATGCAGGATCACAGGAGCCGACGGAGTCATACTGGAAGCGTCGAAATTGAGTCGACAGAGAACAGCTCTTAAGAATGACAATTCACATACAGATTTCTTCTTGAAAGTTGTAAAAATCAGTCAGATATCTTTCTTTTTGGTAACAGATAAAACACCTTTTCTCCTTGTGACAACCTTCAGCATATCAAAGTTCACATCCAACCTGGAGTCATGACTCATGAAGATTGGGTAGCAATTCTAGGCCTCGGGAAAAAAAAAAAACTTCAGCAGGGAGGTGATTAATTTAGAAAAATCTGTTTTTGTCTCCAGCAACACCAGCAAGTTACAAATCTCTCTCTCCCTCTCTCTCAATTGCTGTGTATAGCATTAGAATCCTGAAATGAGTTCGGCAGATGTGCCCAAGCACACATCTTCTTTACTCACTTTCCTTTTACCACTTCTTTGTTTTCCATTTCCTGACATTCATCTACTACTGCCTTCATTTACACTATGCCTTTGAATGGTATATTGATTTTTTTTATCCATTATTGCTTGTTTGTAGTTATTCATGACATTGAATTACCTGTGCTTTTACAGTATGCATTGAAAGATACCTTATTCCACGATTATTGCTCTTTAACTTTTCCATGCCTATCAGAGATTGCGTTGCTCTTTTCTGGGCATTTTGCACGTGGGTTTGCAGATTCCCTACCTTAGTTTATGTTATTCCTCCTGCTACTTAACCTTGTCCAAAGATGAAAGCCCTGCGTTGTCATTCTGTATCTGTTGTTGGTCCTATCATTTTCTACGGGCGGCTTTAAAAATGCAAAATTTGATGATATGGATGCAGAATCCCAAGGTCATTCTGTAAGAAATGGAAAATAATATGGCTATGGAGGGCAATGAGGGCGGGTAGGGGACGGGTATACCAATACCCAAACCTCAAATTTGGGCCCTGTAGTTGCCCCATCACCCATGTGGATAGACATGGTTTTGGGTCTTCCTTTTTTCCTCCGGGAGCCCGAGTAACATTATTAAAATTAAAATCATCTTAAATTAAAATTCAATCATTTGTAAATCTACTCTAAATAATTAAAATTTAAAGGTTAGTTATCTGAAATTGTGAAAGCTCAATAGATACAGTTCGGGTTGGGTCTCTTGGGTACTTTCTTATCCCATACTCCTCCTCCAGTCAAACCAGGTAACAACTCCCATGTCTGGGTCTAAAACCGGTTGTCAATTTGTAGTTTATGTATATTTCCTGCTATTTAACCTTGTGCAGATATCTTTTGCCATATGGATGCAGAATCCCAATATAAATTTGTATGGTATTGGAAATAAAATATATGAGCTAGACGCATTTAACATCATAAAAGTCTTTTCATCACTTTGAATCAACTGTTGTGTCTCTTTGAGCTTGCTTAATTGGGCAGTGTGAGTTAGTATTTGTGTTGACACCAGACACAGTAGAAAACTGTCACCTCACATGACACGGGCTTATTTGGTCTTTTGCCAGTGGCATGACACGTATTTGGTGCCATTCTAATATTTAGATTTTCATATTTCATTATCATAAATATCCATTTATGATTGTATTCATGTCTGAAAAGTAACCGTGTCTTTGCGTGAGAATCCAATTCCTGTGGCTTCTGCAACCTCATGTCAGGTATAAAGCGGTTCAGAACATAAATTGATAAAGGGTCAGTTCATGTGGTTAGCAACTGGCTTTTATTGGCTTGGCTTGAAGTCTGTTATAATTCAAATAGTGTGTGTGTGTTGCGTTTAAGTGTTACTGGGTTGGATCCCAGTATGATCCAACTACTCTGGATTTGAGTTCTCACTTGGGCGTGGACTGCAAAATCAGAGATCTAAGCTTAACCTCGTTAGAAGGGCTTATGAAAATATTAATGTTAATGGGTTGGATCCTAAATTGCTATATCCAACTAATTGGTCTTCACATAATCTGTTTCAGGTCTGGATTTGGGCTTGGACTGGAAGCTCTAAAACTGAATCCGACCTGGTTAATAATATTTCATTATACTTAGATGCGAAAGACATGCGAAGTGCAAAAAAAAAGCCGTGACTTTCCCACTAGGGTGTAGACTCGAACGAATCTTAAGATGAAGGTCAAGAGTTCGATGCCAGGGGTCATGCATCTTGTAAGGGTTTGCAAACCTAATCTTGCCAATGTGAACAAACATGCTATGCAAACAAGTTGACTACTTAGGTAGGGTCTAAATTTCTATCTTCGCGATCAGGCCAGCCAGATAAATTTTCTTTTTTAAAATCTGTATACACATGGTATTTGGTATTTCTGCTTTCCACCAAGTTTATTTTGCATGCAAGAGACGAGGCAGGGCACCATGAAAATAGCTGAATTGGCTGAGCCATCTTAAGCATGTTCTGGGGGTGGCAAAGTCCAGTATTTGGCTAATTTCTCGCTTGAACTCGGTTCACTCACATGTCAAAACTTGAGCTGAGCTCGATAAATTGAGTCGAACTTGAGTTTTTGTCGAGTCCATCTCGAGTAGCTCACGAGCAGCTTGACTCACTTGCACCCCTACATCTCGTACATGTTTCTTTAGCAGCATTTTGTTCTGCCTTTCCTACTAAAAGAATAGAAGGAATAAACTTACTTTCCACTATATATTAGCTAAAGTAATTTTTTTATCTCATTCAAATTTTAATATTGAAGCCCGAAAAATGACAGTCACCAGCTCGAAATCGGGGACCATAAGTATGTGATAGGGGTTTGCCTAATCCCAACTTGCCAATGCAAAAGAGTAGAAGCCTGAGAACAATGGATGATGCAGACTCGAACAACTTGAGAACTATGATAATGCTTACCTTATGCATAGAGCTTCTGAATTTTAATTATAAAATGTAAACCAACTCCTTACCTTCTATAGTTTAGAAAATTACTGGCCCTGAGCTTGCTCATTTAGATTTAAACTTGGGCAAGGTTCACCAAAAATTGAATCGCTTTGACAACAAGATGGGGGTGTTTGATTTCGAGGCCAGGACTACGGAACTGGAACTACAGTTCCCATTCGAGTAGTCCACCCCATTGATGGGCCTTATAATCGAGTAAAAGTGTGATGATACTCGTGTTTGAACTGAATAGAGACCAAAGACAGGTTGCTCTTGTTCCTTGTATTTTATATGTGCTAGTTCATGTTTGGATATTTACAAAACAATTTATATCTGAACATGTTTGCTGTCGTTCATAATTCCACAATGAGCAGAGTTCCCAATAAAACAGCCAAGTTCAAACTCATTTGAACTTGTTTGTAACTCTGCGGAGCTTGTGCTTAAACTTAATTGAATTCTATGCTTGTCTTCCATCTCGACTTTTTGGAGAATATCCATTCATTGCCCAAGGAAACGAGTTAAATTCATCAATAAATGACCTACTATAACAAAGAACCAAGATGAGAAGTTTTACGAGTTTACAGTAAGACGAAGGAATCGTCCTCCGGTTGAGCTTCACCAGCCTAAGTTGAGCCAAAAATTAACCGTGCATGATCAGCACCATCAAGAACATAGAGGAACCGAGAACGAGCGTTATGAATCTGATCTACGAGCAATTCGTAGTGCAGGGGGAGGGTGGATTGAAAACCCGCCTCACCCTGCTCGATTGCCATCTCTAATCTCATTGTCTTTATCATTAACATCTTTTATTATGCTTGTTGATGATTAACTGCACAAAATTCAACATCAGATAATATAGTAGATTTAATTACTGTTATATGATATTTACCTCTCAATCCACTCCGGTTCGCATAAGTTTTAAAGAATATATTTACATAAATTTAATTTAATATTATGTATCTTTTATAGATTATGTGATTGGGTCGGTTAGGGTAACTGTGGAGAGGTTAGGAGTTGCCATACCTTAAGTGGCCTATTGCTTTCTTTTCCTTTGTAGGGTTTGCAACTCTTTAAATCAGTGCACGCAACTCTAATTATGAAGCTCCAACGCCAAGATCGGCCTTGTATTCAAAAGATTTAACTCTTAGTAAGCTGCGAACCGATTCCACTCATCATTCAGTACACGATGAACAGCCGTAGAGAACAACTGCTACCACAAAGAAAAGGTCTCACTTTGTTGAGGAAAAATTGCATGGGTTTTCTTAGTTTATTGAATCGGTAAAGGCCACGCTCCGTTGTCCCATTAACGCGGGGGCCGCTGCAGATTTCACGGATCTCTCTCTCTCTGAAAAGTGAAAAGAAGGTGAAGGAAAGCTACTCTGCACAGCAAAGGATGGCTCTGTTATTCCCCACTACTGCTTCATCGTCTATAGTGAGAGTAAATCCCTCTTCTTCCTCTGCTCGCTTCCTTTCTTCAAGGACTCAATGCCTCCTCCTCACCCACCATCAAGATAACAGAATCTGCTCAAGCCCAAGGTTCTTTCTCTCTCTCATACACAAACACGCACGTCTACTTCGTTTGAGTGGTATTGAGAAATAAGGAATGAAATGAACTTGGGAATTCTTGTAATGGCGCGCGTATTATACTGGCAGGTCTTTGTCTCCATCGTTGGTGATTGTTCAGAAGGACGTGGGTGGGGGTCTAACAAGAAGGAGAGGAGGAAGGACTATCTGCGCGGCTACGTATCTTAGCCCGGAGACCGTGCAATGGGTCTGCTCTGTCTCGGCCGCGTGAGTTCTTCTCCTGATCATCTTGTTGCTCAGCATGATAACCCCTCCTTTTCCTTTGTTATTTCCTTTATGAAATTGGGGACGGTAGGTGTTTATAGAGAGGCGCATTGGAAGAAGAAATTGGGCATTCATCGGTACGCTGTTTGTACACTGTGGGATCGTCAAGAGTTAACAAGCAAGGCTTTGCTTGTTTTTCTTTTTGAAGGCCACGAAATTGCTCGAAGTTTAATTCGATATTGATCTCATTGATTGCAAAAGTAGAATTGAATGCGAACTTGACAATTGATTCCTCAAAAAGAAAAAAGAAAAAGAAAGCCTTTCCCAGCACAAAGTGGGTTGGCTATGCATTGAACTTGATCTTAGAAACATCATGTTTTATTACTTCCTTATAATACTTTTAAGATCTCCAGTCTTTCCTTGTCTACTCTTATGCAATATTAGTTCCACCTGTGACATCCTCCTCGATTCTATATGATGTCTCATCAATAACTACAACAACAACAACTAAGCCTTTTCCATACTAGACGAGTCGACTACATGAATTCTTTGTTATCTCCGTCAATCAAGTAGTTCCTAGAAAAGACATAAGTCAGCAATATGGCAACGTAATCTATAATTAACATTCTGTTTCTTATTGACTTGACTGATTGACGCATGCACATGAATTTCTGTACTGGCAGCAAGCACTTCTCTATCATTCTTTTGTGAAAGTGATCTTTACTATTTCTGGTTCAGGGTTTCCATGAATGTGGAGTAAAATTTGGATGAGCGCATGTTTTCACTTTTCCCACGTGAAGCATCTTTCTGGTTTCTTATTTTGAGTCTTTAATGGTCTCTACTAACAACAATGATGATGTAGTGCTATCTTCTCGGCATGCAGACCATTTAGCGTCAGCTTATAGATTTATGGTATCGATTTCTTGGTGATGCATCTTTCTGGCTTGAAGCTATTGTTTTGAGCACAGTATGATCAGAGAGTCTGTGAGGAGTCTAACGATGATGACTGCGTGGTTAGATTCTGTAAGGATAGATCTTGCATCGGAGAAGCACCTTCTTGCGTGGCTTGTCATAGTTAAGTTATCCAGTGCTACCTATGAATAGTCAAAACTAATTCAATCTTTTGCTAAAATGAATGTGAAAATTGCATGAGTTGCATTCTTCTTGATGACGTGCCGCCGTAGTATCTCGGCTTATAATTGTGAATATCTGTTCTAAGTTTTTGGACTAAAAAATGAATCAGACACAGAAAACTTGCCAGTAAAATTTTGCAAGACTATGTAGTAAGATGACAGGAAAGAGTTGTTTTGTGTAGTAGTCCGCAATCAGGAAAAAAAAATCTAGCATACATATCTGGTAATTCGCAAACTAGGGTATATTGTGAGTAATATCCTGGCATTAGCACAAATCATGTCTTTTGTGAAGATGCTTTTACCATGGCTTTATTGCCTGTTCGTTTCAAGATTCAACTGAAAAGTTACGCTTGCTTTAATCAACATGATGTTCTCATGCTCCCAGCTTTCATGAAAATTTGGTTGAAAGGGCAGTATCTCGATTAAGGGATATGGCAAATATTGTAAGATGGTTGGTTAGTAAAATCTAGTAGAATCAGTGACAAAAGTCAAGACTAAACAACAACAACTAAGCCTTTTCCCATACTAGACGGGGTCGGCTACATGGATTCTTTGTTTCCACAGATTCCTATCGTGTGCCATGTTAGCAGTTAACTCCCAATAAGCTAGATCATTCTTTATTGTTTCTTTCCAACACTTTTGTGGTCGTCCTCTACCTCTTTTAATACTTTCCAAATTTAGTTTTTCTAACCTTCTTACAGGTTCTTCTTTTGATCTTCTTTCTATATGTCCAAACCATCTTAAACGATGTTCTCTCATTTTATCCTCTATTGGTGCCACTCCTAATTTGTTTCTAATAACCTCATTATATATACGGTCTTTTCTTGTATGACCACTCATCCATCTCAACATCTTCATTTCACATCTTTTGTACATGTTGATGATTAACTGCCCAACACTCAGAACCATAAAACATGGCAGGCCTAATTGCTGCTCTATAATATTTACCTTTTAATTTTAATGGTATCTTCTTATCACAAAGAATACCTGATGCTCCTCTCCATTTTAACCGACCAGCATTAATTCTATGTGTAACATCTCCATCAATTCTTCCATCACTTTGAAAAATTGACTCTAGGTATTTAAAACTTTCCTTTTGGGGAATACAATGTGTGCCAATTTTAATTTCTATGTCCTCTTAAGTAGCCAAATGATCAAACTTACATTCCATATATTTTGTCTTTGTTCTACTAAGTCGGAGGCCTTTGCTTTCTAATGTTTCTCTCCATAGTTCCAATTTTCTATTAACTTTTTCCTTAGATTCCTCCACTAATACAATGTCATCTGCAAATAACATACACCAAGGTACTTCATCTTGAATATGTTTTGTTAACTCATCCATCACCATTATAAATAAGTATGACAAAAGTCAAGACTATTGCTGGAAAATTGGACCATATTAAGGGATATGGCAAATATTGTAAGATGGTTGCTCTCAGCTGTCATGTAGGATTTTGTTTAACCTTACCAAGCCTTTTCCGGCATTAGGTGGATCGGGTAGAGAGTACAAGACAAGGATTTCCTAGGTGATCATCCATGTTATTACTGTTCCCGCATAACCAGCTTAACTTCAAGTTCTGAGTGCATTGTTGCTGGAAAATTGGACCATAGTAAACGACAATACAAAGTTTTAAGCTGGCTTGCTTTCCAGTGCAATCTGCGGCTTTTATTTGGGCTTGGGACCGGCTATTAGAGGGTGAACCCTCTCCATATTCCATCTCATTTTTTGTCTGGGTTTAGGGTTCTGATGCTTGCAAGAGATACTGCAATTCAGAAGGCATTTTTGGTACCATTATTGGCACTCCAAGCTCCAAAGGCAGTTGTCTCATGGATCAGGTGAGGCTGCGATCCTACCATCAGTTTTAGCTTCTTGTGTGTTCTGAACATTTCTATGTTCTTTTACTATACTTAAGGAACATATTACAGGGGTGAATATGGTGCTTGGACTGCTTTCTTAGCTCTTCTGGTCAGACTGTTCTTTCACATTCCTGGTTGGTAGCTCTCTTTTGTTTCTGGCTACTGCTCTCAGTTGATGACTGTGGCTTAACATCTTTTACTTACGTCTCTAATTTACTAATAAATGACCATAACTTAGTTCATGAAATGCAGTGTACTTTACATGTTTAAAAGGATTCATTTCTCTTAGTTCATCAAATGATTTTTTGCTTATACATGTTAATGATTAACGAACAATAGATGAACCCATATACGACATTGCAGGTCAACTCGAGCTGCCTTTCATAGCAATGCTGCTACTGATTGTTGCTCCTCATCAAGCAGAAAACCTGAGGTGAAGCACATATAGAGATGTCTTAGAATCTTAGTACCACTTTCTTTTCTGAAACGGTAAACTTCACATTTTCTTGCTGCAGGGGGACACAACCAGGAACTATTGTTAGCTTGGTGATTGCGGCATACTTAACCTACCAACATTTCTCCAGGCTAGATAGCCTGAAAAGGGCTTTCGATGGAGGAGCAATAGTTCCGACCCTAGCGATTCTGAGCATAGTATGCATGCTATGTCCTTCTCTTTTTTAAAGATCACTGGCACAATCTGTTGAAGCTCCTTTCAGGAACCAGAAAGCATGATGCAAAAGGTACGTTAGAAGAATAATCTGGTTTCTTCTGTCATTTCTTCTGTAGACCCTCAGTGTCATGGTAACTTTCATATGGTTGACATGAATAACATGGTGGCTATCGTATATGATTGTATTATGAACTACTTGTAAATAGATTATAATAATGTCTATATGATAATTATTAAAAGGCGATATGAAATAAAACCTCCAATGCTGAAGGTTGTGGTTGATCGCTTTTGTATATAATATTCAATGTTAGGGATATGCACATCTCCTGCTAGACCCACGAATCAAATCTCAATTTCTACATCAAAAGCTGAAATATAAGCTTAAATCCTCAATAAGGTGGTCTGGGTTTAAATAGTTGTTTATGTTCAGTCTTGGCCTATGCTCCATGTTGAAGTATTTAACTGCGCCTGAAGATATCTGGGTCTAACTTTACATACTTTTGACGGTTTGCTGATAAGTTGGGTGCATTTCCAAGAGTTAAATGTGGTCTGCTTCTAATTCCTTTTGGTGAACCACAGGATGTTCATTTAAACAAATGGTGAAGCCATCAACAGAATTTGTTTGTTTCTGAACCAAATAACTTTTCGAAAACATTGGAAGGATGTCTTGAAATCGAGTAGAAAACGAATCCCTGAATCTCCATCTATGAGCTAACTAAAGCATGTGAAAATAAATTCAACAATGTTTATGGGGTTGGAGGTGTGAGGTGCTTCGTGCCCACCCCATTACCTCGTGGGGAAAAAGACAACCTGTACTTGTGCAGAAAAGAAAAAAAGATCTAAACCTGTTCTCCTTTTGCCTGTTCTCCTTTTGCAGGGAAATGGGTCAGGTGTAGGACACAAAATTGAGGTTCGGGTACAGGGCTGAGTATAGGTATAGCCATCTCAAATCAGCCATTGCGATCCTTAACAAGCTAAGTATGTATACATAGAGAGAATATTCTATTACTTGAAACTTACTTTAAAATAAGATATGGAAACCATATAAAAATCATGTAAGTGTACTGGGGCATATGTTATAGTAGTCTTGATTGTTACTGGCACACAGATAAGCATATCGTACTGTAGTGAACGTGACTGTTCACTTGATTGATTAGAAAAAGAAGAAAAACTAGTAGTACAGTGGGACACTCGGACTAGATTAGATAACAGACATGAAGGATAAGGATTCGGTGATCTCGTATAGGATGATATTGATGTGAAGCCGTCCGATTGGATGAAGATTTGGACGTATGCATCTCAACGTCTGTGATTTGAATAAGATGATTGTCATTTTATGTCAGAGGCTTTGACCCTTGACGTGTGACGCCATTGATAAAAATAATAGGATGTATGACCAATCTTCCGTCATATCACTTACCACTGTCTTACAGCCCCACGGCCACCATCAACAAGGTGGAGGAGGGAACCTTCAATGTAAATCATTTGTCCTTCCGAAAGACGAACACATCAGCATCCATAAATGCAACCTCAGATGATTTATAAGGGAGGTTTTTCTTCTGTATGTACTTGCATGAACTGATCCCTAGTTAAAGACGCCCAAATGTTTGTATTATATTAGTCTACTTGCTGGTGGGGAGTTCGACTCCTGGTGGTGCATTGTGGGTGAGAAAATTTGATGTGTTTGGGCGATAATATTAACAGGATGTAGAGTTTTTTTAGGTCTTTATGTTGCACACTCTAGCCGATGTCACTTTTGTGAAAAAACGTGTTTAAGCCTTGTTCCATGAACTTTAATAGAAAAGCTTAATATGATGCCAATAATATAATGTATTTCAGAGCTCCTATTAGAGCCCGTTTACCGCACCTCGCTATCAGGATGAAACAAGAAATTACTGAATTCGATCACACATGACTTCATTTTACTCTTTGCGAACAAGAAAGCATGTGCAACCATAAAGACCGACCCCTCAACACATTGAGGTATGTTTTACGTCAAATTAAGACTTCACAGCAATCACTTTCACCATGAGAGAGAGAGAGAGAGAGAGAGAGAGAGAGAGAGAGAGAGAGAGAGAGAGAGAGAGAGAGAGAGAGAGAGAGAGAGAGAGAGAGAGAGAGAGAGAGATTTCTTCTACGGCGTACAAATGAATCTTTTTGCCAGCTTATCTGATCATGGTGGCTAACCCTTAGATCACCTGATCTAAGC